>JAANYP010007890.1:42500-52500 GCA_020465985.1 Centrapalus pauciflorus | reverse complement strand
AATCCATGTAATACATGGGTATTAATCTAGTTATATATAAATTACAGCTAAGATTCATAATTTTATATAATCAAAACAAAATTTTCAAGCTCAAACTCAATAATGGTATTGATACACTCGACTTCAAATCGACTCGACAATTGTACGTTACTATGTTGATTTGTATGGTAATTATTTGGCTTTCATGTCATTAACAAAAAACATTTGAGTGGATGTGTGACTAGTAAATAGGGATTATAAACACACACCCCCTCATTGATGATTACAGACTCCCTTCACTTAATGTGAGAGAAAATATTAGAGTGATGGACATACTCATCTTTCCCAAACCCATCTTCCTGTACACCTCAGCGCCACATCAGCTTTTCTCTCTCCACATTTCTCCACTTTTATAACTTGGAAATAGGGGTGTTATTCGGGCGAGTTAATTGGGTATCGGGTTATTCGGGTTGAGTGTGGGTTAGCTAATCGAAATCGAACCAAATAAGGGAATGGGTAATCGGTTTTGGGTTAAATGGGTATCGGGTTATTCGGTTTGGGTTAAGTGGGTTATTCGGTTTTGGTATAAAAAAATGAAATCATCAACAAAGTAGTTTAAACGGGTTAAATGAGTTGAGTAATTTGGGTAAAACGGGTTAAATGGTTCGAGTATCAAAAATGGGTATTTACATATTTACATTTTATATATAAGGGCTAAAGTCGTACAATAGCAGTGTACTTTTTAAGGTGTATCGATATAGTACGTGTACTTTTTATATTGTTAATATGATACCTTTACTTTTTATGACCGGTTATTTCGTCTAGCTTTGTGCAGTTGTGATAGAATCATCGGTACGAACTTGTTCACCGTTGGATCTGCGTGAAATTTGTGGAGAAGCTTCGCAACACATAGTTCTTCGATCTGGACGGTGGAGATCGTCGTTAGAGATTTCTACAGAGGTCTGTATGTGTTTGAAGTTGGCTGTGTTATGTGATTTCTCCTACCAGGTTATCATAAGGACGAGAGAGTGTATTTCATACTTCAATTATGGAAATTTGAACATTAATGAAAAGAGAAATTCCACTCTTAACAGGTATAGCCAGTAACCGGTTACCAAAGGTATCATATTGGTATGAAAAAATGTAGTACACGTATCAAATTTGAACGATTCAGAAAGTACAAGTGTAATATGAATAATTAAAATAGTACACGTACCATATCGATACATTTTAAAAAGTACACAACTATTCTACGACTTTAACCCTATATATAAAGATACTAGTTATAATTATAAACAAATTAAAAAAAATGAAAATTGTATATTAGACGGGTTATTCGGGTACCCGAATAACCATGAATTCTACCCACAAACAGAACCGAATTACTTATTCGGATACCATTTAACCCGAATAAGAAACCCGAAAACCGAATAACCTGACCCATTTAACCCGATTAAGGTTCGGTTCGGGTGAGTTATTCGGGTTCGGTTATTTTGCACACCCTTGGAAATACACATCTTTCTAAATCTTTCCATCTTTCTTAATTATTTTATAATAAATTCATTTTAATTAGCAAAACAATTAAAACTAAAATAATTAATTTTATATATATATTTAAAAACTATTACATAATAAAATTAAAAACTACACGATTAAAAATACGAATGTAAAATAAGAATTTGAGATTATGAAGGTAAAACACGAGACTAAAATATTAATAAAACAATTAAAACTAAAATATTAAAAATACGGAATTGAATTTACAAATGAAACAACAATTACGAACGTAAAATACGAAACTATACGAACGAAACGACAATTACGAAACTAAAAATAAAAAATACAAACATTTACAAAACAATAATAAAAACAACAATAAAAATAAAAGAAATTATAAAACTGAAATTATATGCGCACACGCGCGCGACTGTTTGATAGTTAAAAACAAGGAAAAGAAGGGTGAAAGATGAAGGGGTCGTGCGGTGTGAAGGAGCCGGGGAGGGGGAGTTTTTCTGCGCGGCCGAGGATCGGGGGCGGTGTTCCCGTCGGCCTCATTCAACGTGGCCAGAGCCGATTTTGAGCGGGTTGGGTATACCCTTCGCCCTTAAGTTTTATGAGTGGGTCTCACTTCATTAACGAAAATCATGTGGAATGTATTGTTGGTAAAAATTAAACCTTTATACATTATTCACTAATGAAAGCACTATTCATAAGTGAGTTTTGCTCATTTGTTCTTCTCACATCAACAATGAAAAATAATTTATAAATGAGTTTTGCTAACATGTACTAGAGATGAAAATTTAAGTATTAATTATATTTTATTGTGCTAAAATGCACTAGAAGAAGCTTTTGCAAAACACTATTTAGTGATAGGGTTTGCTAAAGTGTGCTTCTACATATATTATTGTTATTTATATGTAACTTATATGATGAGAATATTTACATGTTCTTATATTTTTTTGATTTAAAATTTAATAAATTTAAATACTAATGAATTCTATTGTTATTTATATGTAACTTATATGATAATAATATTTACGTGTTCTTATATTTTTTAGATTTAAAATTTAATAAATTTAAATACTAATGAATTCTTAGACATTTTGAAAATAAGATTTATTTTGGTTATAATAGTTTTTGGTTTATAACAATTTTAGTGATTTATAATGTCTTATTTCAGTATCTTTGTGATTACTTAAACAATCAACTTTATTTTAAATTCTATTTAACATAATGTTTGATAAATTCAAATTAGTTTGTAATGTTTAGTTTATTAAATATTTTTTATATTAATAACATTATTATATTTAGGTTAACATAATGTTTTATATTCAGTTTAACATAGCATTACTATTTAGTGATGGAGTTTGTAATGTTTTGTTTATTGTAATAACTACAATAGATGATAAATGTGTGTTTTGTAGCTAATGTCATGTGCTTATATATATATATATATATATATATATATATATATATATATATATATATATATATATATATATATATATATATATTGGTTGGTGATTAGTTTTTTATCCAACCTATTCAATTCATTTAATTTATTTTTTAATTTTAATTAGTATAATTTTAACAGATCTTTTTATCTTTTATGTTAAATTTTTATTACTAATTAATTTATAAATAAAGTATGATCTAATCGTTTTAAACTGTATCTGTTAAAGTACGAAAAATACATAGCATACACCGTCGCAACGCGCAGACACCACATAACTTGTTAATTACAAGGGGTGTACATATAACACGATCTACGGTAAAATTAAGCATTGGAGATGACTTAGGGGGGTTTTGGCCCCCAAATGTTTTAATATTAATAATACTTGTTTATGACCCACGTAATACGTGGATATTTTTATAAAATTATTTATATAAAATTTATATAAGTAAAAATAAAAATACATAAGTATTAATTATTTAAAATAATGCAAGAATACGTTTATTATTCGTCAATGATTGTTTTAAAAAGTTAATTTTCAATTTAAAATATTTTAATTTATATAAATTGAAGTAGTGACACGTGACATGAAATGTTTTTCTTTTTAATTAATATATAATATATATATATATATATATATATATATATATATATATATATATATATATATATATATATATATATATAGATTAGATGACCAAGTGTACTATTTATATCAATTCGTATTTTTATTCATATTTTTTAGAATTGATAATATATTATATTTGCTACTAATAAGTAATAGTAATAGAAAATTTTAAGAATAAAAGTACATTTTATATTTTATAAATTAGTTTGAATTTTAAAAATCAATACTTTTGTAGAATATATATGAATGAAAACATATGAAATTTAAGAAGGAAAATTATATATAATTTGTCAACATTTAATACTTAATATGATTTAACTAAAAAAATTATGTCATATTAATAAATAAATATTTGTTTTAAGATATTCATTATACAAAATAAATACAATTATAAAATGCATGTTTCAATTAAGGATAATATATATGTTTTAGTTATTAGAAAGCTATTGGTTTAATTGTTTTTAATATAATAAATTAAAGACTTGAAGTGATTAATATAAGGAAAGAAAGATAAAATGTTATTTACATATGTTTTTTAATTAATTAAATTTATTATTGAATGAATCTAAATTAGGAAAAAGAGCGGGAAAATTAAAAAGTCATTGGTTGATAGGATGACACGTGGCAATAAGATGTTCTCATTTATTATAATATATAAATATAAATATTTATAATTTTTAATGTATTTATTGTCAAAAATACACATTTTCATTTGGCCCAAATAAAATTTAATAAGAAACTATTAATAATATATATTAATAATAGTTAACTGATCAAACAAAAAATACATATTTCTCACATTAACCCTTTCAAAAGTTTTAAAGAAAATCATACATTAATTTGGCCTCCTAATCGAAATGTATAACAATAATACTATTTTACGTCATTTATATTCAATTTGTCAAATAATTATCAAATAAAATCAAAGATGGGCAGTCAGTCCGGCAGATAATTAGTTTAATTGGAGATAAAGAAAAAAAAAGAAAAAAGAAGGATTCTTGCATGGGAAGCCACGTCACCTGAAATACGCCGTACAACTCTCCAATGCATTCTCCACCAAATACCTTTTATTTATTTATTCATTTCACAACTAATCAAATAGGCATGACAACGGGGGACGAGACGGGGATCTCAAATTCTCAGTTCTCATTTTCATTCGTGCTTCTTAATCCTCTTCTCCACTCCTGGCCCCATCCCAAATGAGTTTCTATCCCCATCTTCGTCCCAATCAGAGATCTTCATCGGGGAATCAAGTTTTTCAACTTCCTTAAAATTTTTAAGTTTAAACTATAAATAGTATATTAGTAGAAAAATAAATGTAAATAAACTTTAAAACAAATCAATTCAAACGTATTTGAGTTACTTACATATATAATTTATAGTAAAACTAAAATAAAGAAATGTATGCAAAATGTTTATAAAACCAATAAAATGATGAAAAACAATAGTATTTTAAACTATAGAAAAGTTATATACAATGATATTTAATATATTATATAAAATGTAATGAATAATTTACATTGTAAAGTTAAATATATATAATAATTTATATTAAAACATAAAATATAATCGGGGTCGGGTTCGCCGTTTGGGATTAATTAAAGTGTCACTCATCATCGCCTCATCCCCATTATTTTAAATCGGGGATTTCCTGGTCAAATCGAGATCGAGTTACGAGTTTCTTTTTGGGATGAGTTTTTTTGTCAAGCCTACGTCCAACACATGGAACCTTTGTTTTTTCTCCTTCTACAATTTCAAGTTTCATCGCTTTTCTTTACTTCTGTTCCTTTTCATTATACTTCTTTTCTAATTAAAATTTACATTAACCATTTATTATATAGTATTTTTAGTGTTAAATGTTAATATCGAAAAAACTCTATAAACAATCATAGGTTTTGTGATCAAGTCTTTAAATTTTTTTTTTTCTGATTGTTTATGTCTTTAAATTATGTTTTATTCAAAACTATATATTTGACTGGTTATCAAACAAATAACATTGGTTTTTCATCCGGAAAAAATTCACTATCTTTACATGCTTTAGCGATTATGTCCCTAAACGTTTTGTTTTATTTGTGTGGTTTACCTGCTCATCTGGTAGCCGGTTAAAAATATATATACTTTTGAATAAGACAAAAATAATTTAGAGACTTAAACAATCCGAAAAAAAATTTAGTAACTTAATGGTAAAAACGAGAAAAGTTTATAAGGTTTTTTCAATATTAACCCTTTCACTAATCTTTCTTACATTTTTTGTGTTTCACTAAGGCTCCGTTTGTTTTTCCAAGAGTTTAAACGTCTAAACACTTTTTACCTTCTGTTTGATAAGATATTAAAAAATGTCTAAAATCTGTTTAGACTAGATTGTTTGTTTTTTAATTTAATAAAATGTCTTATTACATATAATTTATCAAAAGACAAAAGACAAATTTAAAATAGACAAAAGAGAGCAGACAAAAGACAAATTTAAAATCTGATTGAAACAGACCACGGTCAGACATCAGATGTCTGATTGGAGTAAGAAAAACAAACAACATTCAACCTCTTATATCTGACCGAATCAGATAGTAGAGGCAAAAAAGAGAAAAGATGAAAAAACAAACGAAGCCTAAATCTATAATTAATAATTTATCTAATCTCTATCTCAATTTTATTCTATAAATATATCCCCTGTAAGGCTGTAAAACTACCAAGGCTAAAGAGAGTGGTTCCGGTGCTTCGGGATGAAAAATTTCGCCGGTAAAGCAGGGAACACAACCCCTTCTATGCGGTATTGCCATTTTGTGCCTAGAGATGCATGGTGATGACGAGTGCGGTGTTAGATAAATCCCTCTTAGAATTTGTCCTTTTCTATATATAATTTTGTTTGTGTATATTGAGTGGTACAAAAGGCTGATCTTTTCATGGTTTGAATGATATAAAAAAATTTATACGACGTTGATTTAGACAATAGTACAGGAAAAAAAACCCACTCCACCACACGAAGTGAAACTATGGGAACATATAAGTTATGACAAACACCTACTTAATAATTGCATTTTCTTTAATTTTGATTATTATATTTAACTATTGTTAAAGGGCGATGTTAAATTTACACCCACACTTTACTCATAGTATATCCGTGACTAATTAATTAATTTTTCCTATATTATGCTAATCATTGTTTAATAATTAGGTGATTTGATTAATGTCAAATCAACTTTCTTTATTTTTAATTTCTTATTTGATGGGACCCACTAGATATTATTAATGTAGTAAACGAGGAAATTTGTCCGCGCTTCGCGGCGGAGTTTAATGTCATACGAAAAATATTAAAATATATAAAACTAACATATTAACATGCATATTTGATAATTGAAGCAAAATGTTATGTTATTTATATTAAATATATTACAATTTTTGAAATTATGCGTTATTGACTTTGAACACAACGTTCGATTCCAAAATTGTTCACACCACCACCATCAAAATATAACTTTCGATTCCAAAGTATGTTGAAAAAGATTTAAAAAATATCAATGCCAATTAAAAAAAATGAAAATGAATAAAAATCAACAAAATCTTCTATTTTACTTGTTTTTTTTTAACTTTTTCACATCCATGCAATTCTGTACATTCGAAACTTGTTATCCGTCACAGCTTCATTTAGTAATAATCATCAACATCATTTAAAATTAATGTATTAAGTAAATTATTATTAATAATAACGATAAAAAACCTATATAGAGTAACTTAAAATTTTTTTACTTTAAGATATATAGTACAAATAAAAAAGTGATCACAATAACAAATAAAAATAGAACTGTTGTTGCATAATTATTATTATTAAAGATAAAAAAAATATTTATACAATATATGTAAAAAGAATTCCATATACTTATAAATCATAATCATCATTCATCCACATTAATCATTGTCTCACATTATCTACTTTATGTACATACAATTGGCTTTGGAGTTTGGAGAAACTAAAAAAATAATATAAATAATAATAATAATAATGCAATTGTATTTGAGTTAATGTATAAAAAACATGATTATTATTTTAAAGCATGGAATGTTTGCTAGCTACCCATTAAACATCATTTAATCAAGTTTCAATATATAAAAAACAAAAAATATAAACATATTTTTTGAACTAAAATAAAAAAATTTGCTTAATGTGCTAAAATTATATATACTATTTATTTGTGTATTTTAAAAAATATATATGTGTTACTTTTATAATTAATAACCTATTTTAAAATTAATATAAATCAAAATATATGGTAGATAATATTAGATATTTGTTATAAAATAAATTATATATACAATACTAAATATTTCTAAAAAAGTTATATTCGTGGAGAAAGAACACATATTTTCTTAAAATATATTTAGGAAATAAAAATATATGTTTAATAGTAAGTTAGTTTAACTTACGTCAAAGTAATGTTTTAAAATAATAAAATATATATGTTTAATAGTAAGTTAGTTTAATTTACTTCAAAGTAATGTTTAAAATAATAATACATTAGTTTTGACTCAAAATGTAAAAAACCAATCAAGTTAATTAATGACAATATTCTTGAAGTCAAGAGATTTGAACTCATGACCTCTTTCATCATATGTCATGCACTAACCAATTGAGCTACAAAATTTTCATTAAATTATTACACAAAGATGTATATATTGTTATTCTGGTTTTATAATTCCTATGAATAGCTTAGGAGTAGTAACATTTACTTTGGTAAATGTTATATATTTAATTAATATTTAATTAATTAATAGGTTAGAAAGTATTTAAAAATAAATAAATAAATAAAATCATGTGAATAGGTTAGGAAAAGTGGTTGAATATAAACCATATTAATCTTATGAATAGGGTCTTATGAATAATATATGAATAGGACATTTACCTTGGTAAATGTTATATATAGAATTCCATGTAATAAAAAACAAATAAAAGTTGATGTGACAACAGGGGAGTGTACGTTTAGTAAGGGGTAGTCTATTTACACCCCATGATTGGATAGAAAAATGGTTAAGTTGACATTGAAAAGTGAAATGGTTAAATTTGACATTTTTCTATTGGCTAATTAATAATAAAAAACTGATTTATAATAATATAGTAATAATGATGATGGAGAAATAGACATTTATGGGGTGATAATAGTAGCATCCGTTTAGTAATTTAGGCCACAGGGAGTGGCAAGACATTTTGGGCGCAGGGCCGGCCCTAGGCCAGGTGCACATGGGCCATCGCCCAGGGCCCAATTCACTATAAGAGGCCCAAAAAATTTTATATTTTAATATAACCCAATTTTCCAGTATTTTATAGATTTTTTGAGTGATTAATACATAAATATTGTGTTGGTTCAACTGGAAATCATCTTATCTTAGAACCTTAATGGCGTGGGTTCGAATCTCATTGTTTGCATTTTTATTTTATTTTATATCACATCACTAACCTCTTGGATTTTCATCCACATATATCGTCTATTTACTTTTTATCAATATACTATCCATCAAATTCAATATTTATACATTTGTTTTTAAATGAGTTTGATTTTTTTTATTTTTGTTTATCACGTGGTTTATATTATTTATTATACGACTATTAAAAATATTAATGAGATGTGTATTTCTTGGGATGTTATTTGTTTTTGACACGTATGTTTACTATTTATATTATGAATCATTTAAAATTTAAACTTTTTATTCACGATTTACTAATAAAATATAATTTAATATTGTATGCAATTTTTGCCCAATTTATAATCATACGAATAAAAATATAACTTTTTTTCAATATTATTTAATTATAACTTTTTATACGGATTTTGCTTTTATATATATATATATATATATATTAGGGCCCTTTTAAAGTATATGCCCCGGGCCTCAAAAATGATAGGACCGGCACTGTTTGGGCGGTACCGAGGGCGGCAATGGGGGAACACCGCCCCGCCTCCACGACAATGGCAAGCATTTAAGCGGCATCGACATTCCAATGCCGAGCATCCCTTCCCATTTCATATTTAATATACATATATATATATATATATATATATATATATATATATATATATATATATATATATATATATATATATATATATATATATATAGATATGAGATCATTGCAGAACCTAAATTTAGTGTAGAACTGTGAAACCAATATTGTACATAGATTAGATTAATTTAATGGTTTTGATTAAAAGGATTGAGTGTGGAATTAGTGAAAAAAAGATTGGTATTAGTAATAATTTAATTCATTCAAGGGTAAATATGGAAAAGATTGGAAATAGCAAAAGGATTGACATTAGCAAAATAATTATCCTTTTTCTTTAAATTAAAATAACATTAATATGATTAATTTTTAAATCAAAAAAATTATACCATAAAAACGAGAATTTTATATTCTTTAAAACGAGACCGGTCATGATATATTTTTTTTCGAA
>JAANYP010007890.1:0-37500 GCA_020465985.1 Centrapalus pauciflorus | reverse complement strand
CCGAATAGGATGACAAAAACCCCGAACCCGATGGAGAAACTTGAAACCCGAACTTTATGGGGGGAATTCGGGGATCTTATTGGGGATTTTATCAGGGTACGGGCCGGGGATGGGTAGACTAATCCCCTCCCCATCCCGATAGTAATTATATTATTTTTCATATATATATATATATATATATATATATATATATATATATATATATATATATATATATATATATATATATATATATATATATATATAGACACAAATAAAAACACAGACACACACATATATACCTTCTTTCTTTAACCATATTATAAATATATAATATCCTATGATTAATATCAATGTAATTTTGGTTGTTAATGTAATTGTATCGTTAATATTTATGTATGATAATGCAAGCGTGTTCTTATCTTGTTTCATTTGGTTTATATTTCATATAAATTTTCATCTTTTATTTTTAAAAAGACATTTGATATCGTTAGAAAATTTATAAATTTTAACTTTATCGACGGGTTATGTAAACGGGAAACGAAAGACACTAACTAGAAAATAGAGTCTTATTGAGTACCCAATGGGGACCTGAAACCCGCAGGGACCCAATGGGGAACCCCGATAAGAGACCCAATGATGAATGGGGTGGGGACGGGGGGACCAATCTCCATCCCGAACCCGTACCGTTGCCATTCCTACACCCGAAGATACCACTCTTAAAATTATTTTTTTGATTTTTTTTATAAACATCTTTTAATTAACATTACACAAATTATGTATAAATTTCACGCAAATTCAAACAATCTAAGTAGATGAAATCATGTATCACGTAAATGCATGATTACATATATTCATATTTATCCAAGTGTATGTTCACATCATTTTTTAGGAGTTAAGAGATGTAAATGTATGTGAAATTTACATATTATATTCATAATGTTAATTAAAACATGTTTATGAAAAAAAATTAAATTTTTTGAAGGTGGTACCTTCTAGTACGCTACATAATGGATGGTACTGTCTAGAACCACATATATATATATATATATATATATATATATATATATATATATATATATATATATATGTATGTATGTATGTATGTATGTATGTATGTATATATGGGGTTGGTTCAGGTAAATACATTTCAAGTTCGTGAGAACCCTCCATAATGCACAAATTTATACATCAAATGCACAAATTTAAAAATTAAGTTTATAACTTAAAACCATTATTGATTTTTAATATTTATAAATATCATAATCTAACATTAAAATTACCTTTAAAAATTTTAAATTCATTATATTATACACTAAATGCACAAATTCGTTTATAGTGGAGAAATTTATCATGAGATACGTAAATGTTTACATCAAATTCATAAATTTATCAAATGTATCATTTTTTAACATCAAATGCATAATTTTATACATTAAATGCACAAATTTTGAAGTGGTTCCCACGTTGTCCCAAAATTGATGTTTCTACTAGAGCTCATCCCCATGTATATATTTATATATTTATGTATGTATTCGTGAGAGTACCACTCATTAATTATGCAGCGCACCAGATTAACCACATTTAAAAATACTTTTTAAACTTTTTTTTTTCATAAAGATGTTTTAATTAACATTATAATATGTAAATTTCACATACATTCATATATCATAACTCCTTAAACATGATGTGAACATACACTTACATAAATTTGCATATATGTGAACGTACATTTATATGATGCATGTAATATTCGTAAAATTTATATGTCATCTTTGTAATGTTAGTTAAAACATGTTAATGAAAAAAAGTTTCAAAAAAATGTTACTATGAGTGATACATTCTGTTACGATGTATAATAGGTGGTACTGGGCATACTTTTTGATCTATCTTCTAGGGGTGACCAAAAACCGAACCGGAAAACCAAGAAACCGAAAAACCCGGAAAAACCAAACCGAAAAAACCGGAAAACCGGGAAACCGAAAAACCAAAGAAACCGAAACCGAAAAAACCGGAGTAAATGGTTTGGTTTCGGATTCCCTCTCAAAACCGAACCGAAAGGTTTTAAAAATTAATTTAATTTTTATAAATATTTTATATATATTTATTGAGTTATTTCTACTTTCACTCATATTTAATGTTACATTCTACTCCTATATTAAAGGAAACATTTTTCAATTATATATACAATTGTTATTTATGATGTTAAAATGCTAATTAATTGACATTATTAATAGTTATGCTTATTTTAATTATATGTGAAGTAGATAATGCTAATTAATTGGTATAAACATTATTATTATATTTTACATGATAAAATTACTTAAATTAATTCAAAGCCTAAGTTAGTAAATTTAATAAATTAGAGTATAAAACAACTAAATTAATATTTAATATCCAATTTTATCAATTCGAAGTATCAAACTAACACATTTGTCGATTAAAAATTCAAACATAAACAATTATTTTTTAGTGATTTATCAAATAGTGTTTAACTTTAGTAAAGAAAAATTCAATTTTAGTAAAAAAGTGTCTAAGATTTTTCGGGTTTGAACCTAAAAACCAAATCGTTTTCGAAAAACCAAAAAACCCACGGGTGTAAACCGAAAAACCGGTAATCCAAACCGGAAAACCGAAAACCCGAAACCGGGAAAAACCGAAACCGAACGGTTTCTTCATTTCAAAAGCCGGAATTTTCGGTTTGGGTTCGGTTTCGGCCAAAAACCGAACCGAACCGCCCCATGCTCACCCCTACTATCTTCACTCATAAGAAAAAATAAATTAATTGTTTTTTCTTTTTACGTTAAAACATTATGAAATTAGGGTCCTCAACAATCGTTTCTTTTGGGCTTTCTCATAATCGAGAACCTTACAATGCTAACCTATATTTTAAATATTGATATGACAAATGTGTTATGTATACATGTCTCTTATTTTTAACACATGTCACATCTCAAATCCATTTTTAACCAAAAAAATAAATATAACATTTTATTTTAATATAAAATAAAAGATTAATACAAATTAAACGTTATGTTTTAAATATATCAATTTAAAATATATAAATTTATAAAATAAAATTTTGAATAATGAGAAATAAAATAATTACTATTTATACATGTATATTAGAACTATCCACGTAATACTACGTGGGTTAGAAAACTACTTAGTTAATGTATTAAGTTAAACTGTGTTTATTCTAATTGTATCCATAACTAATTGTTGTCGTGGGAATCACAACGAGGCCAAAACGCTACTGTGAGATTTCGGTTGATATCCATAGAGATGAATATGGCAAGGGTTGGTTGAAATTCAAAGTTCTTTATTCTTAACAAATATTGGATTCACCCGCATTGAAAACCCTCTATAGATCTTAATCATGAGTCACTTCAATTAGGTTATCCTTAGCACCTGATATGTTTATGTAATCTGCCATGAGGAACATCAATCTTAGCTTAATCCAATGTTGCTTCATAACTAAGCAGCCATGAAGATTCGAAGTTAGATTCAGTGGGAGTCATGATTGGAAGCCTAAACAATCAAGATGAGATTTTCACTTCCTTATTCAATGAGAGATATTTCTAGGCCCTTCGGTGATCGATGCGGAAGGACATGCATGGTCATGCTCAAACAGAACTAAAGTGTTCTATTCTGTCTATTATAGTTCAATACGAATTTACAGAGTCGGGAAACATAATCATGACTACTAAGGTTGGCTTAATTTGTGCCTAGTACTCATATTGAATTATCATGTTACAAGAGATTAATGCCTATAAGTTTCTTAATGCAACAACCTTCATCAAGAATGCCTAAATGGAAGTAAGAGATCTTATGACAACGGTTTCCTAAATGTCTAGCTAGAGGTCTTCTTAGATGTATTATGTGAGATAATGTCATCTTGCACAAGTTGTAGTTTGTTAAAATATGTGTGTTACGGATGACATCATTGAACATTGTACCTGAAGTCATAAGACAATAGAGGGTTATACCGATAAGCGTCTTCTATCAATGTGCAATCTAACAAGCTAGAATGATATTAGATATCATTAAATTAGGTTTAATTTATCATTGGATGATTATTGGAGAAGATAAAAAAGCAGAGGAATTTACATGTGATGTATGATATTATGGGGACCTAAGTAACATATTATGGCTTCTCAACCCGAACTGAACCATGTTTTGCAACAGATATATTCAAACCAGTTTCAAACCTACGGGTTTTCCAAAAATCGAATATGTTTTGATCGGTTTTGGTTTCAGTTTTTTTGTACACATATACCAGTGGTTATCGGCCGGTATAGCCGTTGCCGGTTACTCGTCTCTTCAATATCTCTCATTATCTCCTTTGTTGTTCCATTGCATCATGTCGTCGGTAATATCTCTCTCTTTCTCTCTCTCTCTCTCTCTCTCTCTCTCTCTCTCTCTCTTGATTTTGCTCAGCTACGTCGGTAAACTATTTACTCGTCGTCATCGACTCATCGGTAAACTATTGCAAGTTGGCTTAATTTGAGCTTCTTTGTTTTGTTACCGAATACTATTGCTCGAAGTTGTAATTTTTGTTCATAACATGAAAAACGAAAGCTGGTGACATGTACTTTTGATTAAACATGAAAACAATTTGAGACTGTCAAGTTGTTTTCTATAATTTTGACTAAGTAGCAACAATCTAAAAAAATTATGTTAGTGTATTAAAATTGTTATAAAACATGTTAATTTTCTTGTTTTCTAAATCTATTGAATTTTTTTTTTTTGAAATTTTCGGTTTGGTTTGGGTTAAACGGAATTCGAGTTTCTAAATTGAATCATTTTAAAATTTTCCAATTCGAATTTGGTTCGGTTTTGAATTCATTTTAAGAATTAAAAATTCGAAGAAATTGATTCGGTGAAACCAAAGAAATCACAAACCAATTCGTTGAACATCCCTACATCAAGTATACTACTCAACAATCTAAAGTTAACAAGGAAAAACTGTGCATTTACCTTTATAAATCGATGAGTATTTAAAAATAAAAAATAAAATATTTGTAATTATTTTTTATTAAGAAAAGCAACATGTTAAATAAATAAAACAAAAGGGAAAGTTATAAAGAAAAATATTAAAGAAAGAAATTAGAAAAAACAAGAGTCAAGATTCTGTTATGTGCACTGCACAGAAAGAATAATTTTATGGCTATGCTACTACGGTATCATCTGTCATTATCAACTCTCAACTCTCATTATTCCAACCTCCATCCCTATGCTTTAATCAACACAATAAATAAATATACATATAATTATAAAAAAAATTATCTTAAAATTTAAAAAAATTATGTTTTATTATATTATAATGGTTATTTTTAGATATGATTGATATCGTCTCATCAATATGCCTAAAAATCAATCTAATTGATAAATTTAAAGAAAAAAATAAATGAAAAAACATTTAAATAAAGTATCAAACATTGGATGAATTAAATTGATGTGAAAAAGAATGTATTAATCATTTACATTATAAATGGGATTTATCAATTTGGTATAAGGATGATATGTAATTAGGGATGACCATGGGGCGGGGATTTCAGTTTCTATCCTCATCCCCGCTTCATAATCCTCTCTCCTATTCCCGTTGGAGAATGAGTTTCTATCCCCATCCCCGTCGGAAAATTGAGTTTTTCAAGTTCCAAAAGATTATTTAAGTTCAAAGTATAAATAGTAATTAATAGAAAAATATATGTAAATAAACTTTAAAACAAGATAGTTCAAACATATTTGAGGTATTTACAATATATAATGTATAATATATAATAAAATTAAAACAAAGAAATGGATGCAAAAGATTTATGAAACCAATATAATGAAAAATAACAATAATATTTTAAACTATAGAAAAGTCATATACAATGATATTTAATATATTATATAAAATATAATGAATAATTTACATTGTAAAGTTAAATATATATAATAATCTATATTAAAACATAATTTATAACCGGGGTCAGGTTCGGGGTCGGGATTAAAGTGCCTCCCATCCCCGCCGCATCCCCATTATTTTAAATCGGGGATTCCCCGTCCCCATCCCCATCCCCGGTCAACTCGGGGATTCCCTGGTCAAATCGGGGTCGAGTCACGGGTTCTCTGTCGGGATGAATTTTTTTGCCATTCCTATATGTAAGTAAGAGGTTACGAATTCGACTCCTGTTTAAGGCAATCTAGAGTTTAGATGGTGAAAATAAGTTCTGAAGTTCTCACTTGGGACAAATGAGTAGTATAGAATTAGAAGTATGTTAGTTTGCAATTTAAAAAAAAAAACTATCATTATCGCAAAGCAATCCACAAATTATTAATTGAGTTTCCAAACGTAATTGCAATATCGTAAGGTGGATAATTTTTTTTAAAATACAAATGACTAGTTTATAGAGTTTTTCATTAAAACAAGGGAAAATTTCGTAAAAACCCATCAAACTACAAGTTTTTTTCGATTAAGTCTCTCAATCAATTTTTTTGTCTGATAAGTCCCTTAACTAAATAAAAATCACGAATTTGATGTTTTTTTCAAGAAAAGTTACCGGTGACCTGTTGAGCGGGTTGCAATTGCTGACGTTGATTTTTTAAATCTATGATTTTTTTCGATTAAATCCCACAACGAAATTATTTTGTCTTATAAATCCCTTAACCAAATTTTTTTGCCACATAAATCCATTATCTTGATAAAACTCATGTTATTTGTTGTTTTATCAATTTAAGTGATTGTTCAATTGACACTCACGTCACACATAATGCAAAAAATCAAACATAGGATCGAAATAAATTAAAACGATCATTTTTATTGTTTAAAGTTTAGTCGGGATGAACTATTAAATATATTTAAAAATTGTGGTCTAGACAAACATAGGATCGAAATAATCATCATTTATGTTTTTATATCAAACCAACTTATGTTATCCGGAATAACGGACTTTTAAAAAAAATTTATTATTTTCAAACAACCATCGTCGTTTAGAAAAAAATGTTATTTTCAAACCAACTTATTTTGGTCTAGACAAACATGACATGTTCTGTCATCGAAATAAACATCGTTGTTTTTAAAAGTTTAAAAAAATTCATTTTATTTTTTTGAAAAGTTGAAAGGTTTAAGTAGTTCGGGGACTTATCAGGTTAAAAAATGAAATGGGGACTTAATCGAAAAAATTTTATACTTTGATGGTTTTTGCAAAATAGGATTAAACATGTTAACCTGTTATAACATGTTAATGGACCAATTTAAAATATTTAAGTAGTTTGGGGACTTATCAGAAATAAAAAATGAAATGAGGACTTAATCGAAATTTTTTTATACTTTGATGGTTTTTTGCATAATTTTCCCTTAAAACAAATAGTAATTTAAGATTATTTATTTATTCTAAAAAGAAGTTTTAGAACTAGTTCATTTAAAAAACAAAATTGTATTAACAACTTTTACTATGACTCAATTGCAAAAGATGCTAACAGACGTGTAGCCTAGTTGAAAATGTAACTGATAAATTGACTAACTCTACCTAAGTTTCAAAATAGATGAAAGTAGATAACTATTTCTTATAATATCCGTTATTTTATTTGTTAAATAACTGGTATATCTTTTATCTTCAAGATACGAGTTTAAACTTATACCATTAATTATATTCAATAGGTATTTTATTTTAGAGTTAATTGCATAGATGGTCCTTTAACTATCCCCAAATTGCAGTTATCGTCCTTTTTTTTCGAAATCGTTGCAATTTGGGTGTTTTATGTATCAAAAAGTTGCATTTAAGGTCCTTTCTAACAGAATCCGTTAAATGTCTCTGTTAAGTCAAGGGCATTTTCGCCTTTTTAATGATAAAGGACCTTTTATGCAATTTATTATTATTATTATTATTATTATTATTATTATTATTATTATTATTATTATTATTATTATTATTATGAGATAATTGCGCAAAAAACCCCAAACTTGTCCGCTTTTTGTGATTAAAACCTCAAACCATTTTTCGTTGCAAAGAAAACCCCGAACTAACTAAAAATCAGTAAATCAAGGTTTTATCAATGAGTAACTGGTTGAAACCGGTTATTAATCCTACGTGGACTGGTAAATAACCTACGTAGAATAAATATTAATTGTTGAATCCGATTTCCAAGTATTACACATCATTTTTAACGCTCGTAGATGAGGTAATCCCATTTAAAAATTACAATTAAAAATTATCAACGTGGTTAAAAATGATGTGTAATACTTGGAAATCGGTTTCAACAATTAAAATTTATTCTACGTAGATTATTTACCAGTCCACGTAGGATTAATAACCGGTTTCAACCCGTTACTCATTGATAAAACCTTGATTTACTGATTTTTAGTTAGTTCGGGGTTTTCTATGCAACGAAAAATGGTTTGGGGTTTTAATCACAAAAAGCGGACAAATTTGGGGTTTTTTGCGCAATTATCCCTTATTATTATTATTATTATTATTATTATTATTATTATTATTATTATTATTATTATTATTATTATTATTATTATTATTATTATTATTATTATTAATAAAAGGAGTATATTCTTGAGACCATCAAAATTCAAAAGCAAAACCCTTTCTTGACCTTAAGGTCGCCTGCCGCCACCTGCCGCCTACCGGTCGCCAACCGTCCTCTCCTTCTCGCCCCCTCCAAACGAGTCATCGCCGGTCATCGCCGATTAGGTTTGTACATTTGTCCGAACGGTGTATGTGTGTGTGTGTTTCTTGACCTTAACGTCGCCTGCCGCCAACCGTCCTCTCCTTCTCGCCCCATCCAAACGAGTCATCGCAGGTCATCGCCGATCAGGTTTGTACATTTATTCGAACGGTGTGTGTGTGTGTGTGTGTGTGTTTGTTCGTCCAGATTGAAGGGTTGTGCGTGTCCAAACCGCCACATACTCCGTCGAGTCTAGCACAACTTCTGTCCCACCACCCACCGCTATACCTCCTGCTCAGATCTAGCTTCTTTTTTCTCCTTTTGCTTTCTCTGTCACCAGATTTTCCTCACGATCAAAGGGTTACCATGTCTCGTTTTGAATATGTTAAGGTTAGGGTTTTGATTTTCAGATCTCGTTTTCGTGTTCTGATTTCTGGATTGGTTTGTAAGTGTTTCTATTTTTCAGATTCGTTCACTCTCATTTAGGATCAGTGTTCTTTGTTTCAGATTCATTTTGTGTTCTTCATTTGTTTCTATCTGGCGGTTGCAGTGTTTAATCTGGATATGTTATTTGGTTACGGTGATGGACTGACAGTGGCTGCTTGGTTCTTGTTATTGTTAACCTCAACAGAGGAATTGCCGGAGAAGATAACCCCACCGGAGGAACGGCCGAGAAGATGACCGGAGTTGATTTACTCACCGGAGAATTCAAGCAACTGTCTGATGATGATGATGATGATGATGATTATAATAATAATAATAATAATAATAATAATAATAATAATAATAATAATAATAATAATAATAATAATAATAATAATAATAATAATAATAATAACAACGATAATAAGAAAAATTGCAGAAAGGGTCCTTTATCCTTAAAAAGACGAAATTGCCATTGACTTAACAGAAACATTTAACGGATTCTGTTATAAAGGACCTTAAATGCAACTTTTTGGTACTTAAAACACCCAAATTGCAACTTTGAAAAAAGGACGATAACTGCAATTTGAGGATAGTTAAAGAACCATCTATGCAATTAACTCTTTATTTTATTCGTCTTTTATAGCTTAAACTTTTGTTCGTTGATTAAATAACTTTATTGGGATGACAAGTTCCAAAATTTTCATCTCAATTTACAAAAAAAATGAAAACTTGTTTATTTAATAACAATTGTTTAAATTTTCATTTCACTTTTTAAAATACCATTTTTCATACTCTCTTTTACTTTTCTATTACCTACCATATATTTACTTTTATACTTTCTTTTTCTCTCTTAGTTTTCTATCACGTATCCTATTTTTTTATGTTATAATCACCTATCTCATTTTCCTTAAAACTAAAACTTAATCATCTAAACACGTTTTTACTTTTTATACAAACCTTTTGTTTTCCTTCAAAACTATAAACTGAAAAATGAAATTGAAAATTGACTAGTTTTCGTTTACTATACACAACCTTAGCTTCTATTTAATTATCAGCTATTTATGCGCGAGACAAAAATAACAAGAGTTACAAGTTGGTTTACCTGTCGCAAACGCTTTATTTTGGTTCCGAATGAAGAGAGGTTTACGTATTAAATATTTTATAAATCAACTATGTAACATATGAGTTTCTAACCTAATTATCATACAACACATGTAACCTTATGTCAAAATGTAGGAATTAGAGGAAATAACTTTTTTGAAAAATGGCTCCAAAACGGCCCACCAAATACACGTTTGTGGCCTGTAACGCCGGGCTTTATTTTTGTATTGGGCCGACAGATTTGGGCTGAGAACAAACAGGCCAGGGCAGGCCTAGATTGATTTGCTTCACAGCAAGCCTTAAAAAGCATGTTTGGTCGGATCCGAATAACTAGTTTGGCATTTAACTTTTTTCCAATTATTTTTTATCTTTTTGTTTAAGAATTTTCAGAAAAAAAATGGTAAACTATATTTTCAATCTTAAAATTTATAAACCATTCTAGATTATCGAATATAACACTTATTTATAATTATACTATTAGGAATCGTAACTGATTGTGTAGCCCATACATTAATTATTGTGTGACCTATTTATTAACCTTTGGGTTCTTTTGGCCCAACCATTTGACTTGAAACCCTAATATTCCACTTGTGTTTGCCTATAAATACTCCACCCTTTTAGGAGGAGTGAGACTTTTCCACGGTGCCTCTTTTGGCTCTAAAAGCTGCACCCTTAACTTCTCTCACACTCCACCTGGTGACTGCTTCACCTGGAGAACCCACCATCAATTCTAGGCGGTTTTTCCAGGAGGTTTATTTTTCTCCATGTACCTTGTTTCATTAACAGCAGCACATGGACTACATACCATCAGCTCCAGACGGTTATTCCAGTAGGTTTTTCTTTCTCAACATGCCTTGTATCCTTAACAACAACACCTGGATTACACCACCATCAGTTCCAGCCGATTCTTCCAGGTAGTTATCATCCACCTGACGGGAACTTATCTTCCCTCATGTGGATCTTTCTCTCTCTATTTATTCTCTCATAACATATATTGTTACACACGCATATACACATACATTTATTGTGATATATTACATCACCGATCATATTCTGACTTAACCGTCGGAGGTGGCCACGCCCTGGGCCCAATCTAACTGGATTCTACGTGTTTCAGCCTTGTTCCAAACTCGGTTTAGACAAAGAACGGCTACATCTCACGTCTGAACCGACCCGACGGGAAAAACGTATGAACAGTAACGGTAACTAGGAGCGAATTTTAAGTACAACGATTTTATTCCGATAAATTTTTTTATGATTTATTGACAAAAATTAGGAACCAGGTTTTTTTTTAAAAAAACACGAACAACATTGTTTTTTGGGAAATTTTAATAAAAAGAGCTTGACATTTAAGCTCTTTTATGCTTTTTGTAGCAGTACGATATTTTTTATATCGACTGTTGTAAAATTTATTCATGGATTCACCACTGCTGATAATGAGACGGGTTTTGACCACTTAATGGTATTCCCCTACCTCACTAGATAGCTTTAGATTTGATTTTCATCGTCGACTTCAATTTGTTTCCTTTTTTTTTTTGTCAATCGCTATGTATGATAACTCCATTTACATACTATAAATCTCAATATCTTTGAAGACATCCAAACGCATTTACTAGCTGATGTTTACCAAAGTAAAGGGATCGAAGATGTATTTATTCTATTCAAAATTGTTGCACATATTTTAATGAGAAACATACAGCACTAATTAAATCTGAAATGGAAAAATTGGATTTCAAACCCATGATCTTTAGCAGATGATATTTAGATGTCTTGTCTGTCAGCTTTGATTTTATGTCGTTGAGTTGTTTATTGTAGTTTTTTTTTAGTTTTGCTAGACCTATTTGTGTTTGCTCATTTTGCATTGTATTTAATAGTTTTACTTGTTCAACTATATTTTTTCTTTTACTAAAAACATATGTTAAATTTACAAAACTTTTAATTTTATCCATGCCATTTAAAAAATAGGCTATTAGAAGGGATATTACCATTGAGAAAAACGAAATAAGCATAAAACCGAGGTTAACCAACAAAGTATTGGGTAAAATCCATTAAATCATCATCCCAATTATAAATTCAGCCAAACAACTCAATCCCTTGATACCTACAAAAACCAAAAAGCAAAGTTTTCACATTGGTGTGTGTGTGTGATCAATTGGTGCAACAAGAAGAAAAAGAGAGACCAGTAGAAGAAAAAGAAAGGTCACATTCAAGTTCTAATGATCATAATCACTTTCCTCTATTAAATCTTAAGGTGGTAAGCTTTTGATATGGAAATTCAATCACAAAATATTTTAAATAGTATGAAGATTGAAAGTTAATCTACATTTATGTTAATACACAGACTGAATGAGTAAAAATTTTATAATCCAAGTTTACAAGTTATTCCCTTGAACCAACGGAAAACCAGCATAATAATAAGTGGGGTTGTGACCACAACAAGGGTTAAGTCGATAGGGTCTCATGGATAGCTGGCTCATGGCCTCGACCAAGCAGTGACCATCAGTCGGGGCAACTAAGGGAAGTTTGTGACTACAATGATGTATGGGTTAGGCTTGATTGCTAATTTTTAAATATGATTTACGATGACTTATTATTGTTACCGGTGTCTTTTATTTCTTATCAACTGCTCCTAAGCTACCATGACTTATATAACTATGAGAGTACAAGGACTACAACATTATATATAATAGTTGCTATGACATTTTAATTAGTAATGTTTAAAAATAGAAATAAACGTTTGATTTAACCCACTAATAAACCTAACAATGTAGCTAAATAACAAATCCTAATGATCTAACCAAGGATGCTTATAGGTTTTGTTTTTGGGTTTCACATTTGAAAATTAAAAATTAATTATTGGAGTTTTTCTAATTTAAAATATAATTATTATACACTTAATTGGTTAACCGCATAACCGAACCGAAAAAACCGACTATTTTGGTTTAGGTTCACAAACTCCTCTTACCATATATTTGGTTAACCATCCGAAACTCATTTTCGATTTAGTTAACGGGGATAGAATGGATTTCTATTTCCGTGAGATCGTGACTAAAATAGGAGAGTGAGAGCACAAGAGAAGGATTAGTGAGGGACCATAGAAGAAAAGCCAATGAGTTTGTGAATATGAGATTGAAGGGTCACTGCTTAATTATGTGAAATAGAGAACACTCTGAATATTTTTTAGACCAGAAATTTTAATACAAGTTTACATTGCATTATCGCAGCCAATTGGGGGCCTCTCCCACCATGGCCCCCACTTAATGCATACATCCGCCCCTGACAAGATCTAGATGATTAATGGATGGTGGATGGATGTTTTTGGCTTTTTGGAAGTTCGAATTAGAGAACCAAAAACAGGATAGGATAGGGGAAGAAATTAAAATGAAGCGATTAGGAGTAACGAGGAGAGAAAGATGGGTTTTGGGTGTCAATTTTATTCATTTTCCTTTTGGTTTTGCTTTCAATTTTTATAATTGTCAATATTATTATTAAATTTAATAAGGTTTTTATGATTTTTGCAATTCAAACCGGCCAATCCGGAAACTGAAAGTCAAAAATCGATTTGTTGAGCCAAAATAGGTCAACCCGAAAAAATGACACCATCTCGAGCCTTAAACGATAATAAATGGATCAACGTGCATATATAGTTATGACTTATGAAAAGCAGGCACACACTTGTGCTCAGAGGTTCACAGACTTAATTTGGCCTTATAAACATGATCTCAGGTTAATGAGGTGCACCAAGGCCCTGGCCTTGCTTGTTAGGGTTTAGCTTAGATCTGTCTGTGTTATAGTTTATTTTGTTCCCCAATTTTCCATGCCATCGATTTCTTTTCTCAAGTTTTCTGACTTCAATTCATCATTCGGGATCCATCATTTTTACTTTCTACTATTCTTTCTTCTGATATCATGCATGTTGATCGGATCATTTTATACCGACTTTAATGTGTTTAAATGATATTATTTTATGTATAAAGTATTGGTATAATGCTACATTTAATTGTTTTTATCAATTGAAGGGTTAAATCTTAAAAGGAGTTAAAATGAGTAAATTGTGCCTTGGAATGTTCTACTATTGATAAAACTCATTACGCATGTAGGTAATCCTCTCAAGTAAAAGTCTGGCAGATTTGAGCGCAATCGGAGAAGATTTATAGAAAGCCAAGCGCAGACTGGGGCGCAGCCCTGCTCCCCAACCGAGTGCTCAACAGAATGATTTATTCTGCCAAAATACGCGATTTTAGACCCAAGCGCAGGGCGGGGCGCAGGCCTGCGCCCACGGCTGCGCCCAACCCATAAAATATTAATTTCGTGATTTTTAGGGTTTTTCAGAGCTGCCTATATATATGACAAGCTTCCAGACGAAAAAACACACATATATTTTGAGGAGAAATTGAAGAGAAAAGAGGAAGAAAAGTCCAGATTCATCCATCGCGATGTAGTCTGCGCGAAACCAACGGCGAAGGGTTGGGGGTTTGGTTCCTTCGACACTCCATCTTTCCCCCATTAATCCAACAAATACGAAACTTGTTCCTGACAAGTTTAATGTTTCGTACGCATCGATTGATGATCACTATTATCGTTCAAGGGTTTGTTTATTATTTAAGTATTTATGTTTTTCGTTGATTTATTATTGTAACGAACGATATTTTTTTATATAGTTTTCTGTGTGATTATTATTTAAAGGTATTGTTCCGTTCGCTTCTATTTATATCTTTATCGCAAGACGCGTCGTAGCCGTGTTACATGCCGTGCCGAGCTCATTAGATTAGGAGTTAAGACGGACTGTGAACATGACACGATTCGTGCCCAAAATACGGATTGCGATAGATGTGATTGTCATAACTATGTCTATGTGGTTAGGTTACAAAGATAATTAAACGGAATAATAAATAATTAAGTTATTAGCAACCTTATGTCGATAATCCATAATTCCACCCAAATCCTAAATCCAAAGTCGTTGGCGTTCTTATTTCAATCTTTAAGTTTAATATAACAAAGCTATAATTATTTTTCCAAAGATTCGCTCAATCACTTCCTTCCTTCAATTAGTTTAATAATTAGTTTTTATTATTAGTTAATAACTATCGTAGAATATTATTGATAACCACATGCTCCCTGAGGAGACGATCCCACTTACCCTAGCTATAAGTTAAGGTGATTGGTGTTTTTATAAATTATTTTTGAACGCTTTACGACGAGCGGATGTCAAAATGGCGCCGTTGCCGGGGAGCTAGTGCGCTTATTAGTCTTGTTTTATGGTAGTTGTTTAGGTTTACTTTGGTTTAATTTAAATTTAATTTATTTTCATTATTTTATTTATTTAGTTTTTATTTAGTTGTTTTTTTTTGTTTTTATTATTTGTTTAATTTCTTGGAATGGAATCTTCATATAATTATGATTATTATCCATCCATACATAATTACTCGGATTATAATGATCAATATTATTCTAATTATGATAATCATGATTCTTACTACTCGAGTCGTGATTCGTACAATCCATGGGAACGACATCCGGATTCCGATGAGTATTATTATAATGATTATTATCCATCTCAGCAGCAATTATATGATGAAAATCGGTGCTATCAAGAGAATGTCATGACATCCATGAGGGAATGCATGACATTTATGGAGGCAAACACCAAACATCTCCAATATCTCGTGAACACATGGGGGCAAATCACCGATCTTTTTTTAAAACAAGAAGCGGAGAGGGAGATGTACATGGAGCCGGATGATAACTTTTATGATGAGCGAGGATTCGAGCATCAAGATATCCATCAAGAGACGTCCTTAGAATTACTAAACTTTAACGAGGAAGAGAGAGTCGAAAGTGAAGTTGTTATAAAAGATCTGCTCCAACCATCAACGGAGACAACTCCATATTTCGAACTCCCTTATTTCAATTATTATTTAAAAAGTTTAATGCCTGAAACTAGCTCTAGTTCAATGCTAATTATTTTTCATGATATTTCAGGTACCTATGGAGTACGAATCGCACGAAGGGAAAAACCGATCAAATATCCGGGTAATGTATGTGGACAAGGTGACAAACCACCTTGAAGAGGTATCGTCTGGCTGAAGACGTAAAACTTAGCGCTTCTTGGGAGGCAACCCAATGAACTTTGTGGGTGTGTTTAATAGAAACCCTCACGAGACTATAACTCGTCCACCCGGGCTACCGGGGGGTTTAAAGGCTTGTTGCACATGCTAAGTGCAATCGTGATCCCTACGAAAGTGAGGTTTAGTGTATATTTATGTTTATTTAGTTTAAGGTTCCAATTATTGTTATTTTAGTGCATTATAGTTTATAGTTCTCAAATGCATATCATGTGTGATTTAAAAGAAAATATAGGTGCAGTAGGGAATTAAGTTGGGGATGTTTGTTCTCACCCCAATTACCAATGCTTAAAATGATTTAACTCACCTTTTAATTAAATCATGATATGAATCGCTCATATGCATTTTAGTTTATTGCATTTAATTAGCTTGCATCATTATAATTTGTCAATTTAATTAATAGTATTCTCATGACTTTTAAGTATTATAACGAGAATTGGTAGATAATTAAGTTGGGGATGTTATTCCACCCCAACTGCGGCTTCAAACGACTATCTCGCTATTTATTTAACTATGTCATGAAAATAAATACATTCATTTTTTAGGCATGATTTTACATTATTCGTACACTCATCCACTTGAATCTCAGTCTAATCTATATTGGTATTGGGACAATGATGTCCAAAGTTGAAGAGGAGGATTGACTTGCAAGGAGATATAATGTATATGAGTGGATGATTACATTGCGAAAGATAGAAGGCGACCGACCCAGGATTTTGCATTTAATGATCAGGTCCCTTCGTTCCTTTTGTTATGTTTTAAATAGTAGTGTGCGAGTGTGCTTGCATTTAAATTAGTTTAGTTTTTCATGATTTTTAATTTTTAGTTTTTATTTTACATTTGTGTGTTCACCCTTGAACAATAGTGTTTTGATTAATCAACTAAAAGTAATAATGCACTGATCTTATCTCCCTAACTTATTTTGGTTTGAGCAAGTAACTTAAAATGATGATTCTAGTTAGGAAATAGATTAATACCAAGTGATATCAGTGATGATCAAGTTA
Organism: Centrapalus pauciflorus; assembly: GCA_020465985.1. Lineage (NCBI taxonomy): Eukaryota > Viridiplantae > Streptophyta > Magnoliopsida > Asterales > Asteraceae > Centrapalus > Centrapalus pauciflorus. Next base: position 20,201 of record JAANYP010007890.1, on the reverse strand, counting down.
ATTTAAAAATTATTAAAAAGAGTCATAACAAATGTGCATGCATGAGATTAATAAAAGAATTTGAGTATGTTACACTCGTGTGTGGTTTTAAATAATAAAACACTTTATCAAAACCAACATTTCAAAAGACATCGATACACCTAAGCAATAAGGGGGAGTGTTGCAAGTAAATCCGTGAGGCGTAGGTGCTTAAACTGTAAGGGGTGGCCTAACGAGTTCGGAAAAGAAGTCTGAGGGGTATTCTATACCTAACCCCCTAAAGCCAACTGGTTTGGGAGCGGTTGATCAATTTTCCGTTACATGGACTCGTTAGAAAAGTCATGTTCAACCCCTTAATATAATAACTCTTAAGTGTGCTAAATAAAAGAAAAAAAAAATTATCAAATGATAAGTGAGATCATTATAAACGTCAAAACCGGTAAAATTGCATGCATGTAACCTTGAGCAAAAATAGGTGATTTATGGTGAGGAATGTTTGGGAGGTAAAGTGTTGATAACGGTTTTAACACAGTGTAACAGAAATAGATTTTTAGTTATGATCATGCATGGACGTTTAGTATGAAGGCTGTTACTAATTTGATAAATTAATTAGAGAGTTACTGATTTATCATACGCCTGGTAAAAGAAATCTTGAACATTAAAGTCTGATTTAGTTTTCTTGCTCGGGACGATCAAGGTTTAAGTTGGGGATGTTTGATCGGATCATTTTATACCGACTTTAATGTGTTTAAATGATATTATTTTATGTATAAAGTATTGGTATAATGCTACATTTAATTGTTTTTATCAATTGAAGGGTTAAATCTTAAAAGGAGTTAAAATGAGTAAATTGTGCCTTGGAATGTTCTACTATTGATAAAACTCATTACGCATGTAGGTAATCCTCTCAAGTAAAAGTCTGGCAGATTTGAGCGCAATCGGAGAAGATTTATAGAAAGCCAAGCGCAGACTGGGGCGCAGCCCTGCTCCCCAACCGAGTGCTCAACAGAATGATTTATTCTGCCAAAATACGCAATTTTAGACCCAAGCGCAGGGCGGGGCGCAGGCCTGCGCCCACGGCTGCGCCCAACCCATAAAATATTAATTTCGTGATTTTTAGGGTTTTTCAGAGCTGCCTATATATATGACAAGCTTCCAGACGAAAAAACACACATATATTTTGAGGAGAAATTGAAGAGAAAAGAGGAAGAAAAGTCCAGATTCATCCATCGCGATGTAGTCTGCGCGAAACCAACAGCGAAGGGTTGGGGGTTTGGTTCCTTCGACACTCCATCTTTCCCCCATTAATCCAACAAATACGAAACTTGTTCCTGACAAGTTTAATGTTTCGTACGCGTCGATTGATGATCACTATTATCGTTCAAGGGTTTGTTTATTATTTAAGTATTTATGTTTTTCGTTGATTTATTATTGTAACGAACGATATTTTTTATATAGTTTTCTGTGTGATTATTATTTAAAGGTATTGTTCCGTTCGCTTCTATTTATATCTTTATCGCAAGACGCGTCGTAGCCGTGTTACATGCCGTGCCGAGCTCATTAGATTAGGAGTTAAGACGGACTGTGAACATGACACGATTCGTGCCCAAAATACGGATTGCGATAGATGTGATTGTCATAACTATGTCTATGTGGTTAGGTTACAAAGATAATTAAACGGAATAATAAATAATTAAGTTATTAGCAACCTTATGTCGATAATCCATAATTCCACCCAAATCCTAAATCCAAAGTCGTTGGCGTTCTTATTTCAATCTTTAAGTTTAATATAACAAAGCTATAATTATTTTTCCAAAGATTCGCTCAATCACTTCCTTCCTTCAATTAGTTTAATAATTAGTTTTTATTATTAGTTAATAACTATCGTAGAATATTATTGATAACCACATGCTCCCTGAGGAGACGATCCCACTTACCCTAGCTATAAGTTAAGGTGATTGGTGTTTTTATAAATTATTTTTGAACGCTTTACGACGAGCGGATGTCACATGTCTCTGATAAGAACCGAAGGTAACCTGTGTTCCAGAACAGGAGATCTCCCAATAAGCCAAAGACTTAATTCTTTTATTATTTGATAATCCGTATAAAACAATGGTGCACCACATTTATAGTGACCTGCTAAAAACAAAATCAGACTCCTAACGAAAACAAACTCCTAGAAACAAGGAAAATATTTCTAATACTTATCTAATAAATTTAAATACCGATAGAAAACTATTTTAAATAAATATTGACGATAAGCTTCGCTTGTGCTTATCCTTGTCACCCACGCCTCCTTTGATAAACTTGACCATAGCGTCTATCATTACTCCCCGCCCAAACACGCACCTTGTCCTCAAGGTGGAAATCAGGAAACTGTAGGTTAATAACATCAAACGATTCCCAGGTTGCCTCATACTCAGGAAGGTCTAACCAACGAATTAAAACTTCCTGTCCAGCTGTTCCCTCATGCACTCCCTCGACCTGACCCGGCTGTAGCAAAACTTCCATATCCCCGGTTAAAGTTGCTGGTAGCTGACCCACTATTGTCAATCGCTTTTCGCAGCTGCGAAACATGGAACACATCATGTATGCGAGCCGTTGTAGGTAACTTTAATCGGTACGCCACCTGACCAATTCGTTCCAGAACTTCAAAAGGTACGAAGTACCTTGGAGCTAATTTCTCATTTCGATGTCTAGCTAACGAGTGTTGGTGATAAGGTTTGAGCTTCAAAAACACCTGGTCAACAACCTCAAAATGAACCTCCCGACGATGCAAATCCTCTTGATTCTTCATTAATTGTTGTGCGCGCAACAAATAACCCTTCAGTTCTTGCAAAACCCGATCTCTTTCCTCCAAGTATTGGTCAATCGATCCCACTAATGTCCTAGCGTGTCCGTAATGCAACAAATGTGGCGGATCTCTGTCGTACAACACTTTAAAGGGCGTCGTTCTTATGGCGGTATGAACGGAGGTGTTGTACCAGTACTCAGCCCAAGCTAACCACTTGCTCCACCTCTTAGGTGTGTCGGTGGCGAAACAACGGAGGTAAGTCTCAACACATCGGTTGACGACTTCTGTTTGACCGTCCGTCTAGGGATGGTATGATGTACTGCGTTTGAGCTTTGTTCCTTGCAGGCGAAATAATTCCTGCCAAAACTGACTTAAAAACACTCTATCACGGTCGGACACAATTGACTCGGGCATTCCATGCAACCAGACCACTTCTCTAATGAAAACCATTGCCACTGAAAGAGTCGTGTAGGGGTGTTTTAATGCACAAAATGGGCGTATTTACTTAACCTATCCACAATAACAAAAATAACCGTGTACCCCTCAGAGTTCGGTATCCCGTCGACGAAATCCATGGTAATTTCTGACCACACTTGCGTTGGAAGTTCAAGAGGTTGTAATAACCCACTTGGCGCTAAGGTTGAATATTTTTGACGCAGCAACCATTTTTGCGATGTCCCCCTTCATTCCAGGCCAAAAAACCTCACGAGCCATGCGTTGGTATGTTTTCTGGACCCCCGAGTGTCCCCCGACGACTCCGTCATGAAATTCTCTGAACAATTTAGGGACCCAATGGGACTCCCGATTCAGCACCAACCGCCCTTTATATAATAATCTACCCGACTCCACTGTATAGCCTGGTGGTCCCAAATTTCCATTAATAATCTTCTGCTTAATGGAAATAATTTCATCCACAGCTTCCAAGTCTTGCCGCAGTTCGTCCCAATGGATTTTTCATGTCGTAGTCGGTTCCTGAAGTTGTACTTCCGGTGTTTTTCGGGAAAGGGCGCCGGCAGCCTTATTGTCCTTACCCGGACGATAAACAATGTCGAAAGTATAACCGAGAAGTTTGGATAACCACTTTTGGTGATCTTCCGTAACCGTGCGTTGCTCCAATAAATACTTCAGGCTTCTTTGGTCCGTAAGGATTAAAAATTTTCGACCAAGAAGGTATGGCCGCCACTTCTGAACAGCGAACACTATCGCCATGAGCTCTCGTTCATAAACCGACTTAAGTCGAGCACGGATCCCCAATACGTGGCTTAGAATGCTAATGGCCTGCCGTCTTGCATTAGTACTGCCCCTACTCCATAACCGGATGCATCTGTTTCGATAACAAACTCTTTAGTGAAATCGGGCAGTGGCAATACCGGTACTTGGGTCATTGCTTGTTGTAGCTGACGAAATGCCTTAGTAGCTTCTTCAGACCACTTGAAGCTATCTTTCTTTAATTGCTCGGTTAAGGGCGCTGCGATTTTTCCATACTCCTTGACGAATTTGCGATAATAGCCTGTCAAGCCCAAAAAACCTCGGAACTCTCGCAACGTTTTCGGGACAGGCTAGTCCATCATAGCACTAATCTTTGCCGGGTCAGCTGACACCCCTTTTTCTGAGATTATATGCCCCAAATATTCAACGTGTTTTTGAGCAAACATACACTTTTTTTGGTTAGCATAAAGTTGGTTATCACGGAGTATCTTAAATACCATTGCTAGGTGTGTCAAATGCTTTGCCGCTGTCTTACTATATACGAGTATGTCGTCAAAAAATACGAGCACAAAACTCCTTAACAGGGGCTGGAAGACTTTATTCGTCAGTGATTGGAATGTGGTCGGGGCGTTAGTTAACCCGAACGGCATCACTAGGAATTCATAGTGTCCATCATGTGTCCGAAATGCGGTTTTGGGTACGTCTCTTGGTGTCATGCGAATCTGGTGGTAGCCGGTCTTAAGATCGAGTTTAGAAAACATTGTGTCCCCATGAAGCTCATTCAACAATTCGTCGATTACGGGAATTGGAAACTTATCCGAAACCGTTGCTTTGTTTAATGCCCGATAGTCTGCACAAAAAAGCCAACTGCCATCCTTCTTTTTGACCAACAATACCGGGCTAGAAAAAGTGCCCGTGCTAGGTTGGATGACGCCCGCATTTAACATTTCACGAACCAATCTCTCAATTTCGTCTTTCTGTGAAAAAGGGTACCGATAAGGTCGCACGCTAATAGGCGAGGTACCTTCTTTCAAGGTGATGACGTGCTCATGGCTTCGGAATGGAGGAAGTCCGAGTGGCATGTTGAAGACGTCGTTATATTCCTTAATCATAGCTTGAAACTCAGCAGTACTTTCAGCAGCTAGTACCAATGATTTGGAACAAGGGACTTACATGATACCAATAATTTGGAAAAACTAGGGTCGCCTGTGATGGTGACTTGTCTATCACCATCCCAAAAAGTCATACGTAAATCTTTCCATATAACGGTCATATCTCCGAGTGTATGTAGCCATTTGACGCCTAGAATCATATCCGTGCTTCCCAACTGTAAAGGATAAAAGTCATCTACAACTTGAAGCCCAGGTAAGGTAAGCACGATCCCTTTGCAAATCCCTGGACTTTGGTCCACCATACCGTTACCCAAAAGAACTTTTACCGAACCTGTTCTGGACATTGTTAATCCCAATAGTGCTACCATCTGTTCAAAAATAAAATTATGTGTTGCCCCACTATCGATTAGGACCAATACTTGTGTACCCCCCACATCCCCTATTATCTTCATGGTTTGCGGAGGCGTAAGCCCGCTGACCGAGTTCAACGATACTTCTACCATGTCAAGATGGGCATGGTCCGGTATCTCTTCCTCTTTCCTGTCGCTTCCTTCCTCATCTATTACCAAGACTTGCAACGATCGGCTAGGACAGCGGTGCCCTGGAGCAAATTTTCCGTCACATCGGAAACAAATCCCCTTTGCCCGTTTTTCCACCAGTTTTGCCTCGGTTAACCGTTTAAATTGCCCTCCGGTGCTTCCTGTATTAGGTTTCTTGTCGCTCCAGTTTGTTGTCGCTATTGTAGATGGTGTGTAACTCGGTTTCGTAGGCCCACTAGACCCGCCCCTAGATGGGAATGAATTGCCCCCTGTTTTAGTGCCACCTACATTCTTGTTTTCATCCATCTTAACTGCAAGCCTCGTTGCCTTTCCTAGGGTCTCTGGTTCCATAACCCGTAAGGCCGAACGAAGGTCTGGCTTCAATCCCCTAATGAACGTGCTCTCCAAAATTTTCTCTGGCACATCGAGAAGTTGTCCCGCCAAGCTTTCAAATTTACTTACGTAATCACGAGCCGTCCCTTCTTGTTGAATGTTCAAGAATTGTTCATACACGCTTCCCTCTTGTGATGCTGGGAACCGATCGAGTAATTTTTGTTTGAACCGTTCCCACGAACGAAACGGGGACCGGGCCTCAATCCAGCGATACCAAGACAACGCCGCCCCTTCCATGCAAACCGAAGCTGCTTTGAGTTGATCTTTTCCTTCAATGCCCTGAATTTCAAAATACCATTCCACTCGATAGATCCATCCATGTGCATCCTCTCCTTCGAAAATCGGCATTGTGAGTTTACGACAGTCCCGCAAGGGGTTTCTTCCTTTTGGTTTGTTGGTGCTGTTCTTAGAACCGTCAGAATCCTCATCATCTAAGGATGACTCCTTCCCGCTTGATTTTGTTGGCTTCTTCCCGACTGCCAGAGTTAAGTCAGAAATCGCCTTCATCATCTCCTCAAACTGAATCGAATGCTCAACGCGGGCAGCCTCTGCTTCTTCCCGTAATGTTGCCATGTCGGTCTCCAGGGTTGCGATTCTATCCGTGTTTCTTACCATCTTATCACCAGGAGCGTACTCTCTGATACCAACTGATAAGAACCAAAGGTAACCTGTGTTCGAGAACAGGAGATCTCCCAATAAGCTGAAGACTTAATTCTTTTATTATTTGATAATCCGTATAAAGCAATGGTGCACCACATTTAGTGACCTGCTAAAAACAAAATCAGACTCCTAACGAAAACAAACTCCTAGAAACAAGGAAAATATTTCTAATACTTATCTAATAAATTTAAATACTGATAGAAAACTATTTTAAATAAATATTGATGATAAGCTCCGCTTGTGCTTATCCTTGTCATCCACGCCTCCTTTCATAAACTTGACCATAGCGTCTATCAGTCTCCAAGTTTAATTTGTGTTTTCATTCTACTATATATTCTTCTTTTTTTTTTTTCTCTTCTCCTTTTTCTATTATTCTTTTTCTTTGGTGAAGTGAACTACTACTATTAGTATATATGCATATAATTTGTATTAGTTTTGTTTTTCTGTTTCTTTCTTCTTCTATTTTAAGTGCTACGGTGACATGACCCTTTGCGCCTTGAGCCTTTCATAACTTTTTTAATACGAATTGAAATATGGCCAGCATGAACCTACAAACCCAAGCATGATCAGGATTTTCCAGCCATAATTATAATAATTATAGATCGATAAGGTGATGGTGTGATTTATTATATAAGCAAGGTTTACTTGTATTTCTTTGTTGATGGTAATTTAGGTATTTGATAAGTAATCAAATATTTTTGTTAAACTACTATACATGCCAAGTCAAACATCTCAATTTTTTAGGGTTATCATTTTCTTAGTTTAGAGCAAATAATCCATCATTGGCAACAAAAGCCTCATAGTGAGTTTCAGCAGAATTGCCATCACCACCTGAAAAAGAATCACAGTTATTAGATTTTCAGAAGACAGAAGAGCAGTGTTGTGATTATAAGAAAAGGATTTCTTTTTAGCATCAATCTCAGTCTCAAACACTCTTAAACTGTTATACAGATCATCCAATTCTATCTCATCAAGAGTGTCTTTTGTTCTCCATTGTGCAGTATAGACTGTCCATTCTTCTCCAAGAGATCTGAGAAACTTTCTGTTGACTTCATCTTGATCCAGATTGACCTTTGCACTTTCCAGTTCACTTATCAGTTTGTTGAACCTGTCAAAGATTTGAGTGAGGTTTTCATTCTTGCCACCAGAAAAGTTTTCATACTGCTGTTTCAAGAGGTCTTTTTGATTTCTCTTGGTACTGGCATTACCAGCAAACCTCTTCTCTAAGGCATTCCAAAGAGAGTGAGCAGTATAAAACTTTTTGAACTGATGTTGATAAGCATTAGGAATGGCTATTTGTAATAGTGTGAGTGCTTTCACTTCATTCATTCTAGCCTTCCTTTCAAGTTCAGTTTTTGGAGGAGTTTTGACTGGTTTTCCCTCATCATCAAGTTCTGGATCAACTACAGGAGGGAATTCAACAGCTTCCCATATGGCATAATCAATGAATTGAATATGCTGTTGAATCCTGAGTTTCCACATCTCAAACTCAGTGGGCTTGAGCATAGGCACTTTGAGTCCTTGCCCAGATCCACTGCTGCTATTTTCAAATTCCATTGTAAAAGATTAAAAATTTAAAAGAATGTTTTTGACTTTGAAAAACAAAGAGTAACCTGGTTTGAAAAACCTGATTTGAACAACCTGGTTTGACAAACCTGGCTTTGATACCACTTGTCAGGATCTAAAACTGAATAACCAAGATTAACTGATTTGAAATTTATCAGAGTATAAATCAATAATCTTGCTTTGAATCAAAGTTTAATTAAGAAGTTTGCGGAATAACACTTAATTATTTTGACAAAAACTTTCAGAACCAATGAAGCATAAAACATAAGAAGTAATCAAGACTGTTTGTATTGCTGAATTCAATGATTACAATCACCTCTAATCTGTTTGATTAGACGAAGAACACAGACTGTTCTTAGGGTTTTACAACCTTAGAGGCTTAAGAAAACTTAATCAATAAAGCAATTACAGACTCAAAATATGCAGAAAACTCCTATACAATAGAACGACCTATTCTCTGTATTTATATTGCTTCTTGATATGTTTCCTTGACGAACTATGACTTCTCTGATAGTAGATATGCTGGAATCTTCATGTAGATATCGTTTCCTGAAAATCAGCACTTTCTGTTTCTGAAACTGTTGAGCAGCTTGAATCTCTGAGCAGCTTGAGTTGTTTTGCTCTGGCAGCTTGAACTTTTACACTGGCAGCTCGAGTTTCTTCAACTAGCAGCATGAACTTTGTATTTACATGTAAAATCTACTAACAGTCTGAGAAGTCTAACTAACAGTTTGAACATACTTAAACTATTTCCCAACAATCTCCCCCTAACTTAAATTCTTTGCACAAGACTTTAAGTTCTATACAAGAATTGGAAATGAATAAGTAAACTGTTATTTACAAACCAAGGCTTTCAAAAACTTACAACTGTGCAAGTTTATAATCTATAGCCTTCAAAAATTCTTTCTTCATCTCTTCTTTATCACAAGATATTCTAGCTGATTTAATTTGCAGCAGCATATCTTTTGAAAAATTGTAAAAATCAAGATTGAAGAAGATACCAGATCCATCTGTGAATTTGATTCTGAATGTCTTTGACTTGACAAACAGATCAATCTGCTTGATCTTTTTCCCTTTCTTTTCAGCATCTTCTATCTCTTGTCTTGCAAACTCAGGGTCAACCACTGTACTTAGATCTTTGATGAGTTGCTTGACTTGTGGAAGAGCAGACCTCACTTGTGTAACTGACCCTATATTGTACATCTTTATCAATTCATCTCTGGTCAGCTTCTGTACTATCTGCCAAAAAGTGTCATACTCCTCTTCAGGTCCAGACTCTCTTCTGATTACAAACTTCATTCTCAAGTCACGGTCATCCAGTGACTTAGCAAACCAGTAGTTGATTTGAGGCTTTGTAAAATCATGTTGATCAATCAGCTTCTCTATCTCCATAGCCTTTTGTAGTTGTTGCTCAAAGAGCACCCTTTTAACCGATGAAGGAATAGAGACAACTGCTTGATCAGAGGGAGCAGGTGCACTGGCACCAGCTTCAGCTTGGACTGATTGGGTTGATGGTTGAGCTTCTGGAGAGACTTGTGTTCTCAGTCTTTTGTCCATCTCCTTATCATGAATTTCCTGCAGCCTTTCAGTAGACATGGACTGAGCCATTTTCTTTGGAATACCTGCTGCAAAGGCAAAATTGATAAGAAATCTTCTATGCTCAGCCTTGGAGTGCCCTGTTGGCATCTTTCTTTTCCTTTCTCCTTGCTTGGCCACAAACCCCTTTAAGTAATCACCTAAAGTCTCATCATCATCCATTGGGGTTTGGGCTTGCTGCTCTAATTCTTTGTCTTGTTCTTCTGCTATTTTTCTGGCAACTTCAGCATCAAAGGCAATTTGGGCTTCTTTTGAGGAAAATTTATGCTTTGGAGACTCAATGAGAATGCCCTTGCCCTTGTCTTTTGTAGCAGATGTTGTAGCTTGGACTGTGCTTGATGGAGCTTGAATTCCTTCTCTGATCACAACTCCAGTGGCTGAAGGAGCAGCATGAGTTTCTAGGCTAACAGCTTGAGAAGCTGTTGGGACTGCTAGCCTAGAAACTGGGACTGTTGGTGTTACTTGGACTGTTGTTGTTGTTGGAGCTGTTTGGACTGATGTAGGAACCTCCTGATTCTCCCCCTTTTTGGAAGCATTGGTTTGGTCAGAAGGACCTACAACCTTTGCCCCTTGGGTTTGAATCATCTGCTCTAATTTCACAATTTTATTTCCACAGAGAGTGAAGCCTCTGTGAAGAGAATCCATCCTCTTATTCTGAGCAGCCTCTGCCTGCTTGAGAGCAAAAATTTGAGCTCCCTGTGCAGCAATGATGGACATTTGATAGTCTAACATGGCTACAACAGGTTTGAGCCTGGGATCCGTTAAAAGCAGTTGTGGCAGACTAGCCTCAAGATCAGAGAGCACCTGAGGTGCTTGTGATCTATCACTGACATTGAAACCAGAAGTAGAAACTTCTGGGCCCCTCTTTTCTTGGTTCTGGGGACTTCCAGCTTGTGTTGGCACACTTGCTGTTGCCATGGGCGTGGTCTTAGCTATGTTGGCACTGTCCTGTGCCTCTTTTGCAGAGACATCAGTAGTGCCAGCCACAGAACCCATATGAATCATCTCTGAAGAGATGTTCACCTCCTGAGAGAGGATGAGAGTTTCCTCAACTGGTTCCCTTTGGATATTCTGTGCAGGAGTATCCTCCTGCACAGGGATATATGGCTCTTGCTGATGGGAGGAGGAGGAAGGAGCTCCTGGTCCCCTTTTTCTTTTGTATATGTTTCTGAGTGGGCGTGTTGGCTGTACAAAAGGATCAGAGGGAGTTTGTGTATCATGAGGAGGGGGTTGGGGTCCTGGGGGTGTAGCAGTAATGATGGGCTGAGCCTGCTCAGGACCCTCTCCTCTGTTTCCTGAAATGATGTTCATCATTGCAGAGGGCAATGGAACATCTACACTGACAAAATTGGCACTTGGCTTTATCAGCCTTTTGATTGAAGACAATGAGTGCCTATGGGAAACATGTATATGTTTATGTAAATGTGGAGTTCTGTAGGTGTGTGCAATAATTTCTGCCAAAAACCTAGGATACATCAAAAATTTTCCATTCTTTAGGGAATGATGCCTTAACATTCCTTGAAAGATCATGTTTGAAAAATTGAACTGTTGGCCAGTAGAAAAGCACACTAAGGCAGTGGCAATATTTGAAGAAAACTCAGACCAACCAGTTCTTTTGGGGCTTAAACATTGCTGAATAATGTGCACAAGATATTTCCATTTAGGAGAAAAATGTGCCTTAAGAAAAGTAAAAGAATCAGCAGGACCCCTATAACCAATATTTTGAAGACCAAAATGTAAAGCTTGAAGGGATAGGTCGGTCATACCTGAGGCATCTTGAAGATGCAAGTGATGTCTGATGGATTCCTCAGTGATATTGATGACAGTTCCATCAATCTTGGATATGAGAGTAGGCACTCCATTGATGGTTTGAACAGAAGCATGATTCCAAAACTGTTCAATATGGGAGATGTATATAGTAGGGTTTATGGTTAGGGCATAATGGATATGGGAGTGCCTGAGGAAATCCATCATTGCATGAAACGGTTGAAGTTCAGAGTGTTTTAGGGTGTATGGGAGGCAGTTATGCTCTTTTACGAACTCCATGGATGAACAAACGATGGTTGTAGGGTTTGAAAGAAGAATGTGTGATTCGTTCAGAGAGAAAGCAGAAGGCCGTGGAAGAAGAATATGTAACTGGTAGTTACAACTGAACGAAACCGGGACCTTTAAAGGTTTCGAAAAGGTTGGGTCCCGCGCACACATTTGAAAAATTACCCAAATACCCTGCACACTTTGACAGATCAAGTGAAAATAACTAGCAGTCCGAGAAAATGAACTAGCAGCATGAGAAAATACTCATGCTGTTAGTGTAAAATTGTGCAACTTTTCAATGGAACAGTGTCTCCCCCTTAAATTAGCATACTGAGTCGATAATAATGAAAACCAATTAATCCATGTTTACCATACCAATATTTGATATTAGGAAAGTGAACCTTCCCACATCAAAAGGTTTTGTAAATAGATCAGCTAGCTGATCATCTGTATGTATTTTGGTAACTTGGATTAACTTCTTTTCATTACAATCTCTGATGAAGTGAAACCTGATTTCTATATGCTTGGTTTTTGGGAATTTCACTGGGTTTTGCACAATGCTAATTGCACTTGAATTGTCAATATAAATAGGAGTGGATAAGAAATTCATACCATAGTCTCTTAGCTGATTTTGAATCCACATTACCTGGGAGCAGCAGCTTGCAGCTGCTACGTATTCTGCTTCAGTGGATGATGTGGAGACAGTTGTTTGCTTTTTGCATTGCCAAGAGACCAGTCTTGCTCCTAAGTATTGACATCCACCAGTTGCGGATTTTCTGTCAATGTTGCATCCACCATAGTCACTGTCAGAATAAGCAGTTAGTTCAAAAGGAGAGTCTTTAGGATACCATAGACCTAAATGTGGTTGGCCTTTAAGATATCTAAAGATTCTCTTAACAGCAACCAAGTGAGAATCCTTTGGAGAGCATTGAAACCTAGCACACACACAGACAGCAAACATAATATCAGGTCTTGAAGATGTTAGATACATGAGAGATCCTATAAGGGATCTGTATAGATGAATATCCACATCTATGCCATCTTTGTCTGTATGGAGCTGTTTATGAGGATCCATTGGAGTGCTTGCAACCTTTGTGTCTTGATAGCCAAACTTTTCCAATATGTCTTTGACATACTTCGATTGACTTATGAATAGACCAGTAGGCTTCTGTTTAACCTGCAGCCCTAGAAAGAATGTGAGTTCCCCCATTGAACTCATTTGAAACTTTTTGTGCATTAGGGCCTCAAAATCTTTGCACAAACTATCATTAGTTGAGCCAAAGATGATGTCATCAACATAGATTTGGACAAGAAGAATCTCAGCTTTGATGGATTTAGTGAAAAGTGTTTTGTCCAGAGTGCCTCTCTTGAATCCATTCTGTAGAAGATATGATGACAGTGTGTCATACCATGCTCTGGGGGCTTGGTGAAGACCATAGAGAGCTTTGTCTAGCTTGTACACCCTGTCTGGATACTTGTAGTCTTCAAAACCTGGAGGTTGACACACATATACTTCCTCTTCAATTGTCCCATACAGGAAAGCAGACTTAACATCCATTTGATACACTTTAAATCCTTTGAAACTTGCATATGCTAGAAATAGTCTGATGACTTCAATTCTTGCTACTGGAGCAAAGACATCATCATAATCTATTCCTTCTTCTTGAGTGTACCCTTGTGCTACTAGTCTTGCTTTGTTCTTGATGACTATTCCTCGCTCATCCTTCTTGTTTCTGAACACCCATCTTGTACCTATTGCTCTCTTACCTTTAGGAAGATCCACCAGAGTCCATACATTCTGAATTCCTGCATAGCTTCAATCCAGGATGAATCTTTTAGTGCTTCTGATGCCTTTTTGGGTTCTAGTTGAGACATGAAACAGGCATGTTCAAAAGCTGCTAGACTGAATTCAGGAACTGCTTGTTCAGCAGCAGCAGTCTCATTGTGAACCATCTTCCTTGTTTGAACAGGAGTGCTTGGATCACCCAGTATTTGATGGAGAGGGTGATACTTATGAACTCTTAGTGTGGGCTCTCTCTCTGTTTGAAAGGAAGTTCCAAGGTTTGTATCATCTCCATCAGAACCAGTGAATGGTTCAGTTTCTGGAACAGCTTGAGTTTCTAGGCTAACAGCTTGAGAAGCTGTTGGGACTGCTAGCCTAGAAACTGGAACTGTTTCCTTTTGTGTTGGAGCTGTGCTGTCAGGACTTGGGAATGGCACTTCAGTGTCGGGATTTGCATCATGTTGAGTTCTCAGGACCCCTGGAGGATCACATGACAGAAGTGGTAGAGTGGTGAAATCATCCCAACTAGTTGAATCTGCAGCAGTCTGAAACTTTGTGCCAACAGCATGAGAAATTGTATTGGCAGCATGAGAATTTGTGTTAGCAGCTTCAACCCTGTATGCATCAGCTTCTGCAGTATACTCAACAAAGCTCAGAGAATTTGTTAGTGAATCTAAATCAAACAACCAATCAGGACCAGTGCCTTTGATATTAGCAGTATTTTCATTAAATTTAACATTGGCACTTTCTTCAATTGTTTTAGACACACTGTTGTATACTCTATACGCTTTGCTTTGAGTCGAGTATCCTACAAAGAATCCTTCTTCAGCTTTACTCTCAGACTTCCCTAAGTGAGTCTTAGTGTGAAGGATAGTACATGGGCATCCAAAGGGCTTGAAGAAAGCTATTAGGGGACTTCTGTTATGGAATAACTCATAGGGAGTTTTCCCTTGTGATTGAACTACTTGAACCCTATTTAGAACATAACAGGCTGTATTAACAGCTTCTGCCCAGAAAGTCATTGGAAGATTTGAATCAGCTAGCATTGTTCTAGCAACCTCAATTAATGTTCTGTTCTTTCTTTCAGCTACACCATTTTGCTGTGGTGTTCTTGGTGCACTATATTGTCTAGCAATGCCTTTGGACTCACAAAAACTGTTTAGAATGTGATTTTTAAATTCAGTTCCATTGTCTGATCTTATCACCTTAACTTTGGAATTGGATTGGTTTTCTATCTTAAGGACAAAAGACTTAACTAGCTCAGCAGTTTCATCTTTGGACCTAAGAAAGTAAACCCAAGTAAATCTGGTGAAATCATCAACAATGACTAAACAGTATGCCCTTTTATTCAAACTCAAAACAGATTTTGGACCAAATAGATCCATATGTAACAATTGAAGAACAGATGAGATTGAATTTACTTCTTTGGCCTTATGAGAAGTTTTGTGTTGCTTACCTTTAAGACATGCTACACAATGATCATCACAAATGAACTCCTTTTGTGGTAATCCTCTTACCAGATTCTTTTTAACTAAAGCATTCATGGACTTGAAGTTCATGTGACACATCCTTCTATGCCAAAGAGCAGACTCATTTGATGATGCTTTGGATATTAAACAGCTTAAAGTATTTGATTTAGTCAAGAGATCTGTGTCCAGGCAGTAAACATTGTCCTTTCTTGGTGTTCTTAGTAAAACTAGTTTTTCAAGAACTTTGAAATCCTTTGAAAGAACAATGCACTCAGAATCTGTGAACAGAACAATGTTTTGTTTGTCACAGATTTGAGAGACACTCAATAAATTGTACTTAAGTTGTTCAACATACAGAACATCATGGAATGTCATGTTGCCTGCATTAACAGTACCTTTACCTGTAACCTTACCTCCTTTTGAGTTGCCTCCAAATGCAACAAAACCTCCATCAAAACCTTTGAAATTTGACAAGCATTCAGAATTGCCTGTCATGTGCCTAGAGCATCCACTGTCCAGATGCCATCTTGTTCTATGAGGAGACCTGTGGTTGCCCTGCACAAATAACAGATTAGTTAGTAGTGGAGTAAACCCAAACCAAATTGGTTTTGGGTTGGCCTTGTACATTGACATAACTAAAAACTGTTTTTGACTTCTTATATTTGGTGAGATCTACTGATGGAGTCTTTGGAGAGTATTTAGTGATAATATGAGGTATCCAACTATTTTGATCATCTTTTCTTCTGACAGTCTCAGATGATTCACTAGCAGCTCCAGTTTGATGCCCAGCAGCTTGAGCTGTGTTTGTAGTGCTAACAGTTTCAGTTTTTGCACTAACAGCATCAGATTTTGACTTAGCAGTCTGATCTTTTGCATTAGCAGTTTGAGCAACAGATTTGTCCTTGACACACCATATTTGTTTAAAACTTGATTTAGGCTTTGCCAAAACTTGTTTTTGATGTGTGGACTGTTTTTTATTAACTTTTGAGAATTTGTGATCAACTGTTTTCTTTGGAGCTGCTGTGGAAGGTTTCACTTTTGAGTGCTTTACCTGATTAGGATTTGATTTTGTGTGATGCACAGTCTGTTTTGCAACAGCTGGTTTGTAAAAACAATCATTGGCTAAGTGATTCTTCCTTCCACAGTGAAAGCATCTTTTGACAGTTTGAATTGGAACACCAGAATTTTCTGTCAATTTCTGGTTCTTGTTTCTCTGGTTTCCTCTTACCTGCTGTTGTTTAGGAAACTTTTGAACACCATGCTTTTGGCATGTGCAGATAGAAATAGTTTTACCTCTTTTAGTTCCTTTTGATGAAGATGCAATGTTACAGTTAGAATGTACAGGATCTTGTGGAGTAGCATTGCATACACTTATCTTCTCTTTTCCTTTCTTACTGGGAGCTTGGACTTCTATGGGTGCACTCTTTGTGTCACAGTCTCTATTTTGACTCTTATCTTCTTTTAATTCAGGACTGTTATCAAGAATAGGATCTACAATAGTCATAGACTCATCTAGTGGTTCATTGACAAGTCTATCAGCAACCTCACTCATTGGATGAATGTACTTGTTATTGTATGGAGGTGGAGTAGCTCTGTATCCTATTCCTTCTTTGGGATTGACCTGAGATTTCACTCTATCTTTGAATTGAACTTCCATTAGTGTTCTAGCTTTTGATTTGCTAACTTGAAGTTTCCTAGATCTATGTTAACAGATTCTAGTTTCTTATTAGCCTCTAACACCTTCTGTTCAGTCTCTTCTACCTTTTTATTCAGAGATTCTATTTTCTTATTGAGTTCCTTTTTCTCCCATTCATGATAGGTTCTATCATACCCCATTTGAATCTCATTATCCTTATAATCATTGATCTGTTTTTCCAGATCTTCTTTGGCTTGCATATATTCATATCTCCTTTCTTCCATCTTAGCTAGAGTTTTGCACATGCTCTCATTATGATCTCTGTACTTTTTAACCATATTTTTGCATGATTGAGAGCAGAGTTTAGAATTTACCTCATATGGTAGTTCAGTGGAGGAGACATTTGATGTTTCTGCCATAAGTGCTTGATTTTGAAATTCTTCCTCTGTCTGATCACTCCAGTCAAACACATTGTCTTCTTGAGAGACAAGTGCTGTTGATGATGATGCTTGGATGGGCTGTGAAGTCCTTGATGGCTGTTGACCTTGAGATCTACATTCTCTGGCAAAGTGACCAAGCTTATGGCATTTATAGCATTCCACTTTTGATTTATCAAAAGATGGTTTGCCTTCTGTCTTGGTTTGAAAGTTGGCCCTACCAGTTCTTTTCAGAAATCTTTTGGCCCTCATGGTCAGCATTGCATGTTGCCACTTTAAATCCATCTCTTCAAGATCATCTGGATGAATTTGTTCTAAGTCTTCAACATTTAGAGCAAATAATCCATCATTGGCAACAAAAGCCTCATATTGAATTTCAGCAGAATTGTCATCACCACCTGAAAAAGAATCACAGTTATTAGATTTTTCAGAAGACAGAAGAGCAGTGTTGTGATTATAAGAAAAAGATTTCTTTTTAGCATCAATCTTAGTCTCAAACACTCTTAAACTGTTATACAGATCATCCAATTCTATCTCATCAAGAGTGTCTTTTGTTCTCCATTGTGCAGCATAGACTGTCCATTCTTCTCCAAGAGATCTGAGAAACTTTCTGTTGACTTCATCTTGATCCAGATTGACCTTTGCACTTTCCAGTTCACTTATCAGTTTGTTGAACCTGTCAAAGATTTGAGTGAGGTTTTCATTCTTTCCACCAGAAAAGTTTTCATACTGCTGTTTCAAGAGGTCTTTTTGATTTCTCTTGGTACTGGCATTACCAGCAAACCTCTTCTCTAAGGCATTCCAAAGAGAGTGAGCAGTATAAAATTTTTTGAACTGATGTTGATAAGCATTAGGAATGGCTATTTGTAATAATGTGAGTGCTTTCACTTCATTCATTCTAGCCTTCCTTTCAAGTTCAGTTTTTGGAGGAGTTTTGACTGGTTTTCCCTCATCATCAAGTTCTGGATCAACTACAGGAGGAAATTCAACAGCTTCCCATATGGCATAATCAATGAATTGAATATGCTGTTGAATCCTGAGTTTCCACATCTCAAACTCAGTGGGCTTGAGCATAGGCACTTTGAGTCCTGGCCCAGATCCACTGCTGCTATTTTCAAATTCCATTGTAAAAGATTAAAAATTTAAAAAGAATTGTGTTTGAACTTTGGAAAAACAAGAGAACCGGGTTTGAAAAACCTATTTAACAACCTGGTTTATGACAAAACCTGGCTTTGATTACCACTGTCAGATTCTAAAAACTGAAATAACCAAGATTAACTATTTGTGAAATTATCAGAGTATAAAATCAATTAATCTCATATCATAAGTTAATTAAGAAGTTTGCGGAATAACACTAAATATTTGACAAAACTTTCAGAACCAATGAAGCATAAAACATAAGAAGTAATCAAGACTGTTTGTATTGCTGAATTCAATGATTACAATCACCTCTAATCTGTTTGATTAGACGAAGAACACAGACTGTTCTTAGGGTTTTACAACCTTAGAGGCTTAAGAAAACTTAATCAATAAAGCAATTACAGACTCAAAATATGCAGAAAACTCCTATATAATAGAACGACCTATTCTCTGTATTTATATTGCTTCTTGATATGTTTCCTTGACGAACTATGACTTCTCTGATAGTAGATATGCTGGAATCTTCATGTAGATATCGTTTCCTGAAAATCAGCACTTTCTGTTTCTGAAACTGTTGAGCAGCTTGAATCTCTGAGCAGCTTGAGTTGTTTTGCTCTGGCAGCTTGAACTTTTACACTGGCAGCTCGAGTTTCTTCAACTAGCAGCATGAACTTTGTATTTACATGTAAAATCTACTAACAGTCTGAGAAGTCTAACTAACAGTTTGAACATACTTAAACTATTTCCCAACAGAATGAAGCAAATCAAAGTCAAAGTTTTCGAAGTTGGCAAAGAGGACGTGGACGTGGCTATCAAAGAGGAAGAGGACGCGGTTATTTTGAATGTGATAATTGTCACAAACCCGGTTATTTAGCAAGAGATTGTTGGTTTAGATATGGAGAAAAACACGATGCAAATTGGGCTAGCGGAAGTAAAAAACACGGAGTCTCATAATCAAGACACTTTGTTGCTAGTATCTCAAGGCGAAAATAATGAAAATGTCTGGTACATAGACAGCGGCGCTAGCAAGCATATGACAGGTAACAATGATTTATTTTCCAAGTTGTTTGAAAATGATTATGGCGAAGTTAAAATTGGAGATGGAAAATCATATAAAGTTAGTGGTGTTGGTGAATTAGAATTTAAAACAAGACAAGGAAGTATTGAGAAAATGTCAGAAGTTTATTTTGTTCCTGGCCTAAAAAGTAATTTGCTTAGTGTTGGTCATCTTTTGAAGAAAGGTTATGATATTCATTTTCATGACATGACTTGTGTTTTGTCAAAGAAAAATCAAGTCATTGCTAGAGTTGCGGTTGCGTCAAATAATCTTTTCTATTTGGCTCTTCAAAATCAAAATATGTCATGTTTTGTTGGTGTTGACAAAGGAGTTTCCAAGTTATGGCATGATAGGTATGGTCATTTGAATTATGGAGATTTGGAATTACTATCAAGGAAAATGATGGTGAGAGGATTGCCTAAAATTGATCGTATGAATGAAGTTTGTGAAGCTTGTCAATTTGGAAAGCAACATAGAACCCCATTTCCCTCTCAATCATCATGGCAGGCAAAAAGACCATTGCAACTTATTCACTCAAATTTATGTGGGCCGATGACCGTTTCATCTTTGGGAGGTAATCGTTATTTTATCTCTTTTATTGATGATTTCTCACGAAAAGTTTGGGTGTATTGTGTTAAAGAAAAATCTGAAGCTTTTCAAAAATTTATGGATTTCAAGGCTGAAGTTGAGAATTTTACAGGGTTAAAAATCAACACTTTGCGGACAGATCGTGGGGGTGAATATTTCTCAAATGAATTTGAGAAATATTGTCGAGACAATGGCATTCGACATGAAAT
>JAANYP010007889.1:0-37138 GCA_020465985.1 Centrapalus pauciflorus | reverse complement strand
TGAGTTTCCACAACAACAACAACAGCAACAACGTCAACAGCAACAACAACAGCAACGTCAACAGCAACAACAGCCTCGTGCTCGGCCACGTGATCCAAGACGCCGACAGAAACCAGCAGCGAGTCAAATTCCGGCAACCAGGCCTTCGACAAGCCAGCAACCAGAAGTTACAGAAGCCGGGCCCTCAAATATTCAAGAAGCTGGGCCCTCCAATGTTGCGAGAGAAGCTGAACAGCTAAGCCAGACGCTTAATGAAATTTGGGAGGCAGGGCCTCATGCCAATGAAGATGTTGCAGCAGCATTGGTTGGTGAGCTGCTTAGTCCACCAGCAGATGAAGATGATATTTTTAGAGATGTGGAGGAATACGAGCCAGAAGGGGCAGATGACGGATTAACATCTTCAGAATCAGAATCAGAATCAGAGGAAGTTCCAGCAGCTGCAGTTCCTGATATTCAAATTGGAACTTATGGTTCGAGATTGATTGTAAATGAAGGTGGTTCGAGGAGGCGCGTTGACAGGGAATTGGAGGAGTCTGATTTTGAAGAAGAGGAGGTTTCTCAGTTGGTGACAAGGCAAAGGGCCAAACGTCACAGGTTCATGCAGGGGACTTCATCAGCGTCCGATGCACAACCTCAGCCTCAAACTCAAACCCAACCACAAGTCACAGCTCCACCATCACCGCCACCTCAGCAGCATGAACCATACATTCCATCACCTTTCATCCCATCTCCCATTCAGTCCATTCCTTCTACGTCAGTTGCATATACCGAAAATCAACGATTCATGCAACTCAAGAGTCGTGTTGACTTTCAGCACGTTCAAATCATAACTCTTACCAAAGCTGTAGGTGAACTCCAGGAGCATAACTCAAATCTGGATAAGGAGAATGTAGAGTTGCGGAAGATTGTGGAAAGTGTCAGAGACGAAAACACGGAGCTAAAATCTTTCGTAGCTGATCAATCTTCAGAAATCCGAGCAACGAGGTCCCTCCTAGAGCAACTTATGAAAAATCTACAAACTCAGGGGGAGACGAGTTGTAAGGATCAGGAGGTACAGAGAAGAGATGATGATAATGAAGGCGATGATCCCGGTACGAATAAAGAGATTGAGTCTGTAGATTTTCCTGCAGCTCAAGTTACACAAATTCAGGGGGAGCCAAGTACAGAAGGAGAAGAAGGAGGATCTAGAAAAGAAGCAGGTTCCTCGAGGGTTCTGGACAGTGACATGATTGATGCACTGAAGGACATAGAGGAAGAGCTTAT
Organism: Centrapalus pauciflorus; assembly: GCA_020465985.1. Taxonomy (NCBI): domain Eukaryota; kingdom Viridiplantae; phylum Streptophyta; class Magnoliopsida; order Asterales; family Asteraceae; genus Centrapalus; species Centrapalus pauciflorus. The sequence goes on along the minus strand of JAANYP010007889.1, from coordinate 35,875 downwards.
GGATTTTGACGATGAAGAAGAAGAGTTAGAAGAAGGAGAATTTATTCTAGAGGAGGTTGTGGACTGGAAATCAGACGATGAAGTGTTGAATGATGAAGACGATCAAGTCAATGAGGTTATTATCAATTCACAACCTGTCACGGAGCTATATGAAGGACAAAATCATAATGTGATTGACATTGACTATATCAAGGTAGCCTTAGTCGAGGACAAAGAACTTGAAGAGGCCGAGAAGGAGCCATCTAGATCTGACTTGATAAATCTTTGGTTCAAGAAAGAGGAAAAGAAAGATCAGTTGAAGATGAAGAAGAAAATGAGAGTTCCAGGTGCTGGAAGTTTCTCAGGAGGCATTTTAAGCTGGTTCTTTGACAAAGAACTGCAGCTATTTATCTTGAAAAGAAGAGATGGACTACAATACTTGAGGCGAACACTAAAAGCGTTTAACTCATTGCCCAAGATTGAAGTAAAGGAGCTTGCATGGAAAGAGTTAGTTAATATAGGTGAAGACCCGTACGCTGAAGTAATGGCAAGAATTATAAGGAAAGAAGGAAGATCAGGAAAGTTCGAGCGACTCAAGCCAAGGACCGGAAAGAGGGTCGAGGATCAGTCGAGAACAGATCCTCATACAGGTAGGCCATGGGCCAGGATGGTATACAAACCTGTGAGGTGTCTAAAGAAAGTGCCTATGAAATCGATGCCACAGAACATTTTGAGCAACATTAAATGGTGGTACCTCGAGATTGACACTTCTGAGGCCATCATGGAGGATCAAGACGAGCAGGTCATTTTGAAGGTATATGATCCACTTCATTTGATAAACCTATCAAAGGACGACCTGAAAAAGCTTCATGATCAGCCTATCTTCTTTACTGAACCATGGAGATCTGAAGCCAGGAAGTTCCAAAAGGTAGTTAAAGTTTGTATAGATGCTGGATTATATGCAGGCAGTAGTATATATAGCTCTAGTACTTAAATTTGATGTAAGTAATTAGAAGCTATCGTCAAGGGGGAGTCTGTTGGTGCACCCTGTGTGACGATAGCAGTCTAATCGATCAGCATTTTGGATTAAGTAATATTCTGAGTATTGAGAATTAACAAGTGTTTTGATATATATGTTTATATGTGTTTGTCTGTTATTGATTGTGTGTTTGAACTTGATGTAACATATTACAAGAAGTTCAAACATAAAGGTCAAAGATTAACTCAAGCATAAGTAAAACATAAGTTTCATCACTTAAGAGTTTAAGTGTTTTTGGCTAGATTCGAATTACTTAAGGGAATACATTCGAATCTGTGATAGATTCGAATGAGACCTTAGATTCGAATGGGCTAGATTCGAGGATGTCAATATGGACAGACTCGAATGGGCCTTGGGCCAGATTCGAGTTTGGCCCACATCAGACTCGAATCAGGGTCTATAATTAGGGATAGACTCGAATCATTAAGTGACTTTTTGCAGAATTCGTGAGGAATTAAGCAAGAGGCGATCTCGAGTTTATCAGCTAGGTGAGTGCCGTTTCGGAGAGAATTAGTACGTAGGATCGTTCGTGTGTCGTTCGTTCAGCGTCTAATAGTCTCCGTGTTGGTTGAGAGTTGTCCGTCTAACTGTCAACGAGGATTCCGCACTCGTTCACGGATCCGCGTCTAGATAGATCTTGCAGTCGTAGACCTTACAAAATCTCTTCCTCTTCGGACGAATGAACTGAACGACATTTGTTTGAACCTCCTGATCTGTCGAATCATTTAGCTCGTCGTGTGCAGCCATAGAAAGCGTAGATGATTTTCTTTTGTCCTTTGGCTGTAAATTATTATCATCAGAACACACACGAGTCTACTTGACTGGTTAACTTTTTTTCCTTGATAAATGCTTATTTCACAAAAAAAACTTATTTAGAGCAAGTGTTAAGTAGCGTGACAGACTTATTCCGAAAAAAGGAACTCCCCCTTAAAATTTTTGATTTAACCACATGTTTATAATATAAAATTACCATTCATGAATAACTGATAAACAAACAAGCTAGGGAGTTAAATTATCCACAATAAGTCTTGACTAGAGCTTTTTTATCAATAAATTATGAAACTTATCAGTTTAACCTTCCGGCGAGATGTGGCAGCAGTCCTTCGTGCAACATGGGGAAATAACGATGTCCTTGTTTTTAGACGACTTGCCTTTTGGCCACTTGGTGAAGCATTTGCAACGTCTTCGCTAGATTTGTAAGCATCTTTTGCATTATGATAACCCAAAATGAACTTTCGTTCGGGTTCTACCCAATTAAAAGTCTGATGCAGGCCCAAGTGTCGATGATCGGCCATCCTAAGATAGGGTCCGTAGTAAAAGGGGCTAAACGGAAACGGCTCTAACTTTTGACTCGGGTCTCCGTTTGGGGCGAATCACGTGTCCAGACGACCGTTGGCTCGAGCTCCACGCAGTGACAAACAGCCAAAGGCGGTTTGCTCAACCGTTTGGCCCAAATTCGACCCGGAATGAGAGTTATGGGTTTTTTATGACTTTTTTCGGTTATTTGGGTTTTTATTTTCGTTTCCTGGGTCAACCCACTGGGTTTTTGACCCGTTTTTAGTTTCCTATTTCTATTTAAGTTGTGTTGAAGTTATGTATGAATCAGATTATCAATCAAGAAAACTTATATATTTTCCAAATTTCCGGATTTTAGTCGGTTGTTTGTAGCCTAATTGTTTGGCATTCTACGGAATCAACAAACTATTAGTAGGGATTAATCTGGAATTCTTTAAATCAACAGATTAATCCATTTTAATTTGCTACGCTGCATCAAAGTCACTGCATGATGACGACATATATGGTAAATCATTAGCGGATTTGATGATATTGGTCCAATTAAAAAACTTGTGTATGCCGATTTGTCTTGCCTAGCCCGCATACATGGTGTGGCCAAATCGCCACTTCTTAACTTCAAAATAACACATACGAAGAACTAATATACGATCAATTACAATTCACAAGTGATTTGTTCCTTTACCAATATCGCCTACTTGCAAATTTAGCTGTTTAAGACAGACATGAAATCTTTCCAAGAAATATATTCGACTATTATTGTTTGACCAGAAACGAAAGTTAAATTCCCATTCTTTCCCCAATTGGATCTTCAATTAGAACGGATTTGCGTTCAGATTCATCAATGGTAGGAAAGTAAGCCTGCACAATGTGAAAGAAAAGGTCATCAAACTTGGCTCAACGAATTGAATAATAATTATGTGAGCAGTAGATACTAACCTCTGCGTATTTCTTTGGTAGCACTAAACCACCGATACGACCCCTAGTGTCACTAGAGGTCAACACTTTGTGAAATAAAGCAGTTATCTTCACAGGCGAGCTATTTCGGAATCAAGGATAGGAATTTGTTATCATGTTTACATTCATATGTGATATATGATTGTGATTAGTAATTAATGTTAAACATACCGTAACAATCAAAGATAAACACAAAAGAGAACAAACTTAAATATATTTCTATAAAACAATATGAAATCAGTATCACATACATACCTGATATTGTTGATTACAAACATAAACATGAAAGACTGAGGCGTGCTGTAGCAGTGTCCTAGCTAAGAGAGAAATTTTCGGAGTACAAGTCTGTCTAGCTAGACGATATAACAATTTATTTAAGAGTATATTCGATTTATATATAGGCCGATCTCTTTGAATGTTAAATGTGAATTCCTATAATTGCCAACTCTCAACAGTTAAGTTTGGTTTCTTTTAGTTAAGACTTTAATTAAAACATAATTCTCATGATTACAAAAAATAATCATAATTGTTTGTCTATAATCACTAAACTAACCCTTAACGGCCACTAACAAACTTTAAATGTCTAAAACAGTTGATTTACAAAAGATAATTGCAATTGATTATCACAATAAACACTAATCTAACATTTAACCAATCACTTGAACAATGTTGTGTGGAAGATGCCATTGAGCTTATAAGGCTCTTCACGATTATTACAGTTCCCATGTGGGAGTACAATGTCCTATAAAGTTAATTGTACCTAATAGTGATGTATTTTTGGGTTTTTAGATATTTAATTATGCATTGTATTTTTTATGCACATAATTTAGTACTAAAACTATTATAAGTGTTTTAATTAGGTAGTGGAACTATCTTTAAAATTACGCATAATAATTATGTACTTTTAAGTTTGTACAACTATATATCTATAATTAGAACACTTTTGAAGCTACTAAATGTGCATACAGTATTTATGTACAAACTCAAATGTATAAAGCGATTAAATGTCATTTTTCGTTTTCTATATAAGATCAAATTCCAACAATTATATGATAGATTAATCGTGATTGTTGGACTAAAATGTAATTTAGATTAGTCAATGTATCATTATTGTAATTAGTGAAAGTTTAGGGACTAACCGAAAGGATGTGTCTCTTCAGGAATAGACACAACTATTCGAATAGGTTCCATGAAAGGTTGCGTCTTTTCATCGCACCTCTTAGTAGTTTAGAAATAGGAACCTTAATCAAAATTTGTAAATGTGTGAATTCGATGTTATGTTAATAAAGATCAAGTTTTGATTATTCGATCCTGTGCAATTTGTTTATCAAATAGACCCCCTTTCCCAACATTTGGTATCAGAGCGCACGGTTCAAATCAAACCGGAATTCATCATCTACCGATTATTAGCAAACCACGAATTACACCAGAAGGTGATTCGGAGAAGAATCATCATTGATACAACAGGCGGCAGAACATTAAAGTGTTCTACAAACGACCGGCACCAACTCATCAATTTTTCCCTGATTTCAATTCTAATTGAAATCAAATTATCCAACAGTAGCCAATCCATAAGAACCGAAGGCAACAAAATTCAAAGGCCACGGATTTTTTTCAGAAAAAGCAGTAACCCCTATCAAAAAATTACATACTGTAAACCCTAGAAAATTCACAAGAATCAGAGAGATAGAACCTGATTCGAGAAGGCACCACCGTAGGAGAAAACCCACGGGCAGAACCACCATCACAGAGCCATCACCGCAAGATTAAACCCACGGACAGAGAACCATCGCCGTAAGAAAAAACCCACGGACAGAAACCACCACCATAGTTCCATCACCGTAAGAGAAAACCCACGGGCAGAACCACCGCACAACCACCATCGTGAAACCACCATCACAGAACCACCACCGTAGAACCACCAATCGCCACCATCAAATAGAGGTGGCGATTAGGGTTCTTAGTTTTTCCCCAAATCAGAAACAGATTATCAAAGCCATAGTTCGTGTGATTTTGCCCAAAATCAGAGCGGTTATAGAAGAAGAACAGCACCGATTCAAAGATTAGGGTTGCAACGATTCAACAAGAAGAGAGGCGTCGATTGACAATAGGGAAATACACACCGGTTGAAAATAAAGAAGCCAACGTTTCTAACTGTTAGAAACGTTTCACAGAAGGCAGACAAGGTGAAGAGAAGAGGCAAGGGTCCAGAGAAGAGAGCCCAAAACCCAGCCGTGAATTGCATTCAAATCCAGAACCGTGGATTATTCTGATCCAGTAAGGATCCATTTCAGCCCAACAAAAAGGTTAGGTATTATTTTAATACCTTATTTTTAATTTTATTAGTAGAAAATAAAATTAAATAAAACCTTAGTTTAATTTTATTATAACGTAACTTATAATAAAATTAGGTTTCAGAAAATAAATTATAACGTAACTTATAATTTATTATTGGTTTTAAAATTTTATAATATATTTTATAAGTTTTAAAATAGTGATACTTATAGAAATTTAAACGCGCGAAGTATTACTGCTCTTTGATATAAATTTTTAGAATTTATAGTTTTTCTTTAAAATTTAATTCTGTCATTTAATTATTAATTAGTGACAAAATTTTATTTTAGTTCATTTTTATAATACAGCCAATTATAATTGTGAATCAAATAAGAAAAACAGATAAAGAGTCAAAATAAATTTTTTAGACTTAAGAAATAAGTCTGAAATTAGAAACCAGAAAATTTAGACTTAAAGTCTAAATTATTGAAGAAGAATTTTATAATAGAATTTATAAGAATCCATTTTAGACATGGGTGACAAATCAGGACATGATAACAATAGAAAGGAGATAGGAATAGTATCTCACTTTACCTGTCCTTTGTTAAAGACAACAAATTACACCATGTGGGCAATTAGAATGCAAGCAATATTAGAAGCCAATGAATTGTGGGAAATGATTGAACCACAAGAAACAACTGAGGAAGATATTAAGAAGGATAAAACGGCAATCGCCTATATTTATCAAGCACTTCCAGAAGACCAGTTGTTATTTATCTCAAAATTTAAGACTGCAAAAGAAGTTTGGGATACATTAAAGACGAGACACATAGGAGTAGATCGTGTTCAGCAAGCTAGGTTACAAACACTCAAGACAGAATTTGAGATGTTAAATATGAAAGAAAATGAGACAGTAGACTCTTTCATCATGAAGATGACTAGTCTTACTAATAAGGCAGCTAGCCTAGGGTTAACATATGAAGACCCTGTACTCGTTAGAAAATTATTGAACGCAGTACCAGATAAGTTTCTACAGATAGTTGCATCTATAGAACAATACTCAGACCTAGACACAATGAAATTAGATGAAGCTGTTGGTAGACTAAAAACTTTTGAAGAAAGACTGAAACTCAAAAGAGATAAGCATGTTGATAGTCAAGAGAGCTTAATGTTCACACAACATGTAGGTAGAGGTCAACACTTTAGAGGACGTGGTAGAAATAGATTTAACCACTCACGAGGTAGAGGTAATAATAGATTCAGATCAGACAGAAAGAATCATGAACCCTCACAAAGTAATTTCAAGAAAGAATACAATAGCAACACAAAGAAATTTACTCCTGACTTAAGTAAAGTTCAATGCAATAAATGTAAAAAGGATGGACATTATGCATCCAAATGTCCATAGATAGGTCATAATTCAGAACAGTCACACCTGATAGAAGAAGACCTAGAACCAACATTGCTTATGGCAACAATAGAAGAACACCAACAAATTTTATTGAATGAAGAAAACTTAGAGCCAAGAAGGTTACCTATAAACAATGAAGATACATGGTTCTTAGATAATGGAGCTAGTAACCATATGACAGGAATTAAGAGTCATTTCAACGAACTTAATGAAATGATTACCGGAAAAGTACGATTCGGAGATGGGTCGTACATAGATATCAAAGGGAAAGGATCTATACTTTTAGAATGTAAGAATATGGAACAAAGAATAATATCACAAGTATATTATATACCAAACCTTACTAGCAATATATTAAGGGATGCAGAGTAGTAATGGAAAGAAACTTACTACACTTATACGATTCAAGTAATAAAATACTCTTGAGAGTAAAAAGATCAAAGAATCGTTTATACAAAGCAGACCTAAGATTAGGAAAGCCTGTATGCCTATTAAGCAACTTGCAAGATGAAGCATGGCTTTGGCATGCAAGATTAGGCCATTTAAACTTTAATTCTCTAAAGTCAATGGCATCAAAGAACTTAGTTCAAGGAATACCCAATATTAAGAATAAGACAAGTATATGTGATATATGCTTTAAAGGAAAACATATTAGAACTTCATTTCCACAACAAACCCTGGCAAGATCAGAAATACCATTAGAGTTAGTCTATGGAGATTTATGTGGCCCTATATCACCACCTACACCATCAGGAAAGAGATATATATTTTTACTGGTAGATGACTACTCAAGATATATGTGGGAATATTTTCTAAGTTCAAAAGATGAAGCACTTGAATTCTTCAAGGAATTCATATCAATGGTAGAAAATGAATACAGAACTAAGATGAAGATTTTTAGAACAGATAGAGGAGGAGAATTCACTTCTGGTGATTTCTTAAAATACTGTAATGATAATGGCATATTAAGACAGTTAACTGCACCATACTCACCACAACAAAATGGAGTTATTGAACGTAGAAATAGAACTATACTTTCAACAACAAGATGTATGATGATATCAACAAACATGCCCCAGAATTTTTGGGCTAAAATAGTTAGACACGCTATATATATCCTAAATAGTGCACCTACTAAGTCTTTAGAAGATATTACTCCATATGAAGCCTTAAAGGGAAGGAAACCAGACCTAACTCACCTTAGGATTTTTGGTTGCATAGCATATGCAAAATTACCTTCTCAACACTTAACTAAGCTAGATGATAGAAGCAAACAAATGATATACCTTGGAACAGAACCTGGATCAAAAGCATATCGCTTATTTAATCCAGAAACAAAGAAGATTTGTGTAAGTAGGGATGTAAAGTTTAAAGAAGATGATACATGGAATTGGGAGGAATACACAAAGGAATTTGATTCAGAAGAACCTGAGTGGAGTGATTTTATTGTTGAAACCCGACAAGTCATAGAACCAGAAAATCAACCAGAAAATATCCCTCACACTCAAAATGAAACAACCTCACCAACTAACTCACCAAGATCACATTCACCAGATACAAATAATGAAACACACACCCCTCAACAAACCAATACACCTATACATAGCCCAGAGACAACATCATGCCCAGATACAACATCATCTTCAGATTCAAGGATAGATCATGTACCTATAAGAGGATACAGACCTTTAAGTGATATATATGAAGAGTTATTATTAGTTGAAGATGAACCTAGAAACTACAAGAAAGCAGCATTAGATAACAAATGGATTGAAGCTATGAAGGCAAAGATTGTATCTATCACCAAGAACAATACATGGAGATTAGTTACTTTACGTAGGAATCATAAAGCAATAGGTTTAAAGTGGGTATTTAAGACAAAGACACATGCCAATGGAGAAATAGTTAAACACAAGGAAAGATTAGTAGCGAAAGGATACATACAGGAACATGGCACATACTTTGAAGAAGTCTTTGCACCTGTAGCTAGAATTGAGACAATACGACTGATATTAGCACTGGCAGCTTACAATAAATGGGAAGTACACCATTTAGATGTAAAATCAGCATTTTTACAAGGAGACTTACAAGAGGAAGTATATGTTTCACAACCAGAAGGTTTTATACAGCCAAGACATGAAGGCAAGGTTTATAAACTCGCTAAAGCTCTATATGGTCTAAGACAAGCACCATGAGCATGGTACACAAAGTTAGATAAGACCCTGAAAGAGTTAGACTTTAGCAAGTGTGCGTTAGAACAAGCTGTTTATACAAGAACAACCAAGTCATCAACACTATTGATAGGAGTATATGTAGATGACTTGATAATCACTGGAACACCAAGACAAGAGATACATTTATTCAAAGATCAGATGAAGGATAAGTTTGAGATGAGTGATCTCGGCTTATTAGCATATTATTTAGGAACTGAAGTTATGCAAAGTTATGGCAAAATTTTAATAAAGCAAACAGCCTATGCAAATAAGATACTTAAACATGCAGGAATGTTAGACTGCAATGATGCAAAAATACCTATGGAACCAGGACTCAAATTGACAAACCTTACAGAAGGAACTTATGTAGATGCTACAGAATATCGAAGCATAATTGGATGTTTACGATACTTACTACATACTAGACCCGACTTAAGTTACTGAGTTGGTTTACTTAGTCGTTTTATGCAAGAGCCTCAAGAGCAACATATGAAAGCTATCAAGCAAATTTTAAGGTACATCAAAGGAACTAAAGATTTCGGAATATCTTATGAATACAAAGGAGGAAACAACATAGAAGGTTATAGTGACAGCAGTTATGGTATTAATACACAAGAAGGAAAAGGAACAACAGGAATAGTTTTCTACTTTGGAAACTCACCAATTAGCTGGAGTACACAGAATCAAGGAACAGTAGCATTATCATCATGTGAATCAGCAGCAACAGCAGCAGCAACTCAAGCAATATGGTTAAAAAGATTACTTAGCAAGATTAAGAACAGAAGATCAAGATTTACGTTGATAACAAGTCAGCAATAGCCTTAATGAAGAAGTCAGTATTTCATGGAAGAAGGAAACACATTGACACCAAGTACCACTTCATCAGAGAATGTGTTGAAAGAGAAGATTTGATAGTCGAGCACATCAATGGAGAAAAACAAAGAGCTGACATACTTACTAAAGCACTACCAAGAATCAAGTTCGTCACAATGAGACAACTACTTGGAGTTGAAGACTTATCAAGCAACAATCAAGATTAAGGGGGAGAATGATAGATTAATCGTGATTGTTAGACTAAAATGTAATTTAGATTAGTCAATGTATCATTATTGTAATTACTGAAAGTTTAGGGACTAGAATAGTCATAAATTAAATAGAACCGAAAGGGTGTGTCTCTTCATGAATAGACACAACTATTCGAATAGGTTCCATGAAAGGTTGCGTCTTTTCATCGCACCTCTTAGGAGTTTATAAATAGGAACCTTAATCAAAATTTGTAAATGTGTGAATTCGATGTTATGTTAATAAAGATCAAGTTTTGATTATTCGATCCTGTGCAATTTGTTTATCAAATAGATCCCCTTTCCCAACATTATAGTACTAAGAAACGTATTCAATGGGTTGAAAACACCATAATGAGGATACACTTCATAAACTTGGTTGAGCTCTTGCTCCATTAATATAGCTTTGTTAGGGAGCAAATCTCTCGACTATTTTTAGATGTTTTGCCTTTTAACCTTGTGTAGGGTCGATACTAAGCTATTATTATATAATCATCATAATTACCATCAAATCATCTTATCCGTTGCAATTGCGACACTCAATTTCGTCATCCTCAAACATCACATATGGGGGGCGGAAGACAATGCATCCACATTGAATGTTCTGCACCACAAAAGAAAAGTTAAAAATTTTGCGGAAAATGGAAGCACATAGAAACAAATGGGAGTCTAACTCAGACATTCTCAATTCTCAACCACTAAGTAACCCCATGAGGTTCATTATTAGAAATATTAGTAAATTAATTATAAAAACTTGGCATTATAATTGTAATAAATTATTGGATTTAAAAGTGTAAAAATAGTTTAAAAAAGTTCATACTGTGTCGAGATTTTTGAATAATCTAAAATTTAATCAATATTCTACATGCTTTTATATATGATGATTTATCCAATTTGTTTACACTTTTAATTAGGTGTGAAGATATATAGGAATATAATTTCTCAGGACACATTTGTGTGTCTATGTATTATAAAATAAATGTGGACAATTGACACAATTTTTAGTAAGGTTTTCGCAAAAAAAATTGTTGATGGTTGATATTCCCAAGAAGTAAAATAAACGATTTTGATGATGGATCCTCACCTTTTTGCAAACCCTGCAAGATTTCCACCCTGTAAATTCCTTGTGGTGAACATCGCAGAATTGACCGTACATATAAGAAACGCTGCAGCCAAATTCAACAAGAGAATTACTCCGTCAAATAAAAGAAAATCATGAATGGAATACATAACTAAAACAAGTTTATTAATTGCAAGTGATTAAATTTAATGGATCTTGCAGAACTCATAAAGCTCCATGGAAAATTTTCCCATCAAAGAACGATCACTAGCTTTTTTCCAAACAACATTCATCTTCGGCCTACAATCTTTTATTACATGACACAAAACTACTTAATTTGCCATAAAACTCATTAAACTCTTCCATCAATTTTACTTCCAACACACCTAACAACAACTGTTAACAAAAAGTAAAGATTAGTCATATTTTAACAACTAATTATATGATCGAACAGTAAAAAAATTTAATGAGCTTACTAGCATGGATTACAAAGTTCGGCAACACGATCATCCTTGCATGTCCATCCTGGTCTCGGAACTAACATAACTCTGACATACGGTATTAGCGCAAAGGTATCGCATACACGAAGATGAAGCCATCGTTTCCTGTACGTGAAATTAGAGAAATGATTATCAAAAACTGATTGTATCGATCACTGTAAATCTGTGATCGAAGTAATCAGAAATTGACTACTTATAACCTAAGATTTTGTGGTGATTTTTATGGTTCTAATGAGGAAGAAATTTAGGGTTTAGTTCCATATATATATATATATATATATATATATATATATATATATATATATATATATATATATATATATATATATATATATATATATATATATATATATCCTTGTCGAAAAAGATCATAGTTACAAAACGACTAGGGTTGGCCTCACGAGGGGCCACATGGGTTACCGTCCAATGCATCAAACCATGAACAGACGTTATTTTTTCATTCCAATACGCTTATACGTGTAATTTTTAATTTTTCAGCCCATTAAAGTTGCAAAATAATCAGAATGCGAGGATCCGAAATGAAATCCAAAATCCGATCCGAAATTTGGAATTCGGATAGTGAAATCTCAGACTTTCGGATATCCGAAATATCCGAATATCCAAAAAAAATTGTTTGTTTCTAAAAAATTTTATATTTGATTTTTGATTATTTTACATAATCTTGACTATTTGTTTTTCAATTTAAAATATAATTTTGAATATTAACTTAATATTTTCATTTATTAACTAATATTATATATATTTTAGTTTTTTAGTCGTTATTTTATCGTTTTTAGTAAAATAACTCTGAATTAATTTGGTTTGTACGTAAATATATTTATATTTAATATCTATTTAGATACTTGGATTTGTACTTTTGATATTTAAATATTTGATCTATTTTTTTTAAAATACACAAAAATATTAAATTCTCGGATAATCCGGCATCCGAATCCGAATAGCAAAAACTACTATCCGAAAATTGGATATTCGGTATTGAACACCTCCACAATAAATGACCTAAATTGTTTAAGAAAAAAGGTATGATGTATTTTTAAAAAACCATTATTTTTTAATATCGGGAAGATCCAATTAAAAAAATTGTACGTTGCACTTTTTAATTTTTAAAAACACATTTTTCTTCTATCTCATCTTGAACATGAAAATACTCGGACTCGAAATCGAACATAGTTTCATATAACTTGTGGACGTATTATTGGTCTATTGGAATTCTAAATAATAAAAGTTTAACTTATGAATTTATTCGACTAGTTAATATCTAAGTGACACGGATTTTCAACATATAATAAAATAGTATACTCAATATGAAAAAATCATTAAACAAAGCTAATATATGAAAAAATATTATTATTATATAGGAACAATTATGGGAAAAAGTTTTGTACTTTTAATTTTGTTTTGATATAAATTATTTATTTTCTTACACATTTAGGTTATGTATTTTTAAAGTAAACAGGTTTGGTAGTTTTATCATGTAAAATCTGGTACTAGACTACTAGCTGTTATTATATTGACATGTACTTTCTCGATGTTTTGATTTTAGGTTGTGTAATACTCTCAAAAGCATAGTGTTTCGATTGATGTCATGCACATTTAAAATGTTTCAAATGATGATTAAACAACTCGATAACTAGAAGCACTCGAAGAAGTGAAAACATATTACTTTATCATGTAAAAGTTAGATCATGTTTCTCTTTTAAATAGTGTACTATGATATTAGAATTAAAACCATTTAAACTTTTAAATATCCATCGAAGTATTAGGCCACAGGGAGCGGATGCCACGGATGCCACCTAAATTTGCCGCCACGTCAGCGTCACGTCAGTTTTGTCATTCTTTGCCACTTTGATGCCATTCCGAGGGTGTGGATGCCATTTGTTTTAATTTTTTTTGCATTTAAAACTTATAAAAAATTATTGAAATAAAAAATAACATTTAATTAATAATATTAAAATTAAACATAACATAAAACATTTCATTAATAATATTAAAATTAAACATAATTAAGACATTAAAACTAAAAAAAACATACTTAAAAATACTTAAAAAAAACATTAAAATACTTAAACTACATTAACCATTTTTTTTCTATCTCTTCCTTTTGTTTCAACACGAGCTCGAGTTGTTTTCCGGTCAAATGACTAACGTCTTTGGCATAAAATCTCAAGTCACGAGAGTTTTGTTTTTCGATAAGATCTTGTCTTTTTAAATTCAAATATTCGCCTAAACGATTTTGTAACCCGACTATATTTGCCGTCATGGAATCAAGATCTTGTGAAGCCGATGTTGGCGTCGTACCGGAACTTGTTGCCGCTTTACCCTTACGTTTTTCCGCGTTCCTTCCAATCGGCCGTGTGGGTGGGGGAACCTCAAACGAGTCGTCATCGTCGTTACGGTTGATTCCGATATGCGCATCCGACGACATTGTGAACTCGTTAGAGTCCGTTGTTTTTGATCGTTTAGACCCACGTTCGATAAAATCGTCGGCCGTCGCAACACGTTGCCAAGTTGGAGAATCTTTTACGACCGACCACACTTCGATATGCCGAAACGGATACCCATTCGCGTCTTTAAACATTCCAAGTGCTTTTTTTAGAATGTTGGCGTCGTTTTGACCACTTTCCCATTGGATGGAATGAAATATCGCCGAAAATTGTTTAACGATGGCGTTGACATTCCTCCATTTTGTGTATAGTTGATCTTTCGAACGGTAGTCATTTTTCCCCATTTCTTGGTGGAACCTAAACCGAATTCGATTCCAAAAATCTTTCCTATTTTGGTCGGTACCAGTAATAGGATCTTCAGAAACATCGAGCCAAGCTCGTGCCAACGTCTTCTCTTCTTGGGGGGTCCAATGTTGAGTAGGAGCCCTCGTTGTTGATTTCTTTTTTTTACCTTTCGTAGCCGACTCGGGTTCGGGATCCACTTCGACTTCGGGTTGTGTTTCCGGAACGACTTCGGGTTCGGGTTCGGCAATATGTTGAGATGGATGGGTGCCAAATGGGGAAAACGTTGGGGAAGGGAGTGGTTGGTACTCCGTGAACGCGTTAAATTGCGAAAATTCCGGAGGAATGAAATTTAGTCGAGTAGGCGTGATGCCATACCCTTGACCGAAAACGGGTTGCGGAACCCCCGCAAAGTTCATAAAACCCGTGGGAGAAAATATTGATTGATCCATTTGCATCGGGATCGGACGATAACCTTGATTTGTCGACGTTGGTGTGTTCGGATTGTTCGTCGAACCGGAACCGGATGCCATTTGAATTTTTGAGAGTGATGAGAATGGAGGTTGATGAGAGTTGGGAGAAATTTTTTTTAAATTTTGAATGATTTGAATGTGTGTGTATTTTAAAAAATTATGTGTATATATATATATATATATATATATATATATATATATATATATATATATATATAACGGTCGGATATGAAGAAAATCGCTCGGCATTTCAATGTCGTTGCCGAGGCCGTTGATGCCGTTGCCGAGGCGACGGCGCGGTGTTCCCAAAATGCCGAGCTCGGCACCGAGCGGTGCCGAGCCCCACTCCCTGTGGCCTTAGTAATTAGAAAGAATATATCAAAGATTCATAGCCCAGTTTACTTAAACAAGTTGATTATCATAAGAAAATCTTACGAGAATGATCAGCAAGAAAGATGACAATGGAGAAATCATTGCAATTAATTACGATATTACATGACTACCAATCTTTTTGAAAAGTGATTGTAAAATGTTGGAAGAGCGAACCAAGGAAAGCAACAATGGAAAATCAATATTGTCGAAGTATTGACGTCGGATTTACTATTGGCCCACTTTGCCAAGAGTGGATTGAATCAACAAGACATTTATTTTTTTTTCTTACGAGGTGACAAAATTAATATATGGTTTTTCTTGGGTTCATCAAGGGGGATCAAAATTTTAGATTTACAATCACACAATGAGTGGCTTTTTCGATTTTCTTCATTAAAGTTGCAGAGTTGCAAAAAAGTTTTTCTAGACGTGATCATTTTTACGATTTGGTGGTGCATTTGGTCTCACAAGAATGGCGAGATTTTTAAAGAAGTGAAACCCAAGAAATTAGATCTCTGGGTTAGGATTCAATCAAAAAAATTTTTTTTGAGGTTCTAACCGAAGTAAGCTCACGAAAGCTAATTGGGTTGATTGACATGGAAACCTTTTAATTGTTTTAGTCTCTATGTAATTTTTTTCCTAGCATCTTGCTAGGTTCTCAATAAAGCTGTCATTCAAAAAAAAATATTTAATACATCAATTAATTATTTTTTGACACAAGTTGTCAAGTTGTTCAACTACTAAATTGAAACACTTTTAAAACTTAAAAGTACACAAGTTAAATCAAAATAAATTTTAAAGTACGCAACCTAGCTAAATCAAAACATTAACACAAAATACAAATCCGAACTACCAAATCAAAAAACCGATAAAAATAAACAACCTAAATATGCACAAAAAAATGTACAACCTATATATCGAAATAAACTTAAAAATGTACAACCTATATATCTAAATAAACTTAAAAATACACACATGTTACATGTCATTTTCCTATTATATAATATAAATCATTTATCATAATTATATAACCATTTATCGCTTTTACAAATAATATATATAAAAGAAATAATGTTTACACAAAAATCAGTTCTTCATAA
This sequence comes from Centrapalus pauciflorus, assembly GCA_020465985.1. Classification (NCBI taxonomy): domain Eukaryota; kingdom Viridiplantae; phylum Streptophyta; class Magnoliopsida; order Asterales; family Asteraceae; genus Centrapalus; species Centrapalus pauciflorus. The sequence continues at coordinate 19,399 of JAANYP010007889.1, read as the reverse complement.
AATACAATTTTTAACAGTAAAGTGACTTTTGGTTCGTCAAATGGAATTCGGTGGAATTGGAATTGGAATTTAGCGTATTTAAAACTTTTTATAACTAAGACAAATCATCAAATTTTTTTGTTTATAGAAATTTGATATTCCTCCAAACTCATACATGAATTAAATTCCAACCCACAAATGAATTAGATTCCAACCTATATCATTAACCAATACTAAAAACTATCTTCTACTCTCACCATCAAACCATATTCATAACTAAATTTTTAATTCCAATTCATTCGAATTACATTCATTCCGTAAACCAAACACGTAAATTGTAAATTTATTACAATTTTTATGTTTCTTTTGTCTATCATTTGAATTCTGTGTTATTTTCAGTTAAATTTTATTTTATCTATCATATTATTATAAAAATGTGGTGATTTGCAGTTTAATTTTGCTTCAATTGTTTAATGATATATTTAATTTATCCACCTATTTGAGAAATGTTCTGTTGTGGTTAAACAATGTAATCAATCAACAATAATGAGAAAGAAAGAAGTCTTTATTGTCAAGAAATCAAAGAATGAATACATGAAATGGGAGAAGAATTAACAAAATTGAAGAAGAAAGTCGAAAGAGAGAGAAGTGTAAATTCGTATTTATTGAATTGAAACGAATCTGTGAGTTGAATTGTGTGAGTAAATTCTGCATACATGTTACATGCATATATATTCATTCCATGCAGTTTCCATCTAGGACCCATTATCCATTAGCTATTTACAACTAACACCCTTTGACTTTAGTAAAGTCACATTATTCCCTTTATTATTGACAAACTCCACCTTGACTTTAGCTAAGTCAAATGTGAATTCAAATTTCCGACGTTCAGCACGTCTAAGCAACTTCTGAACTTCACTTCAGGAATTGTCTTCGTTAAGATATCTGTTGGATTATCCTTCGTACCGATTTTCACGACTCTGATTCGAGACTCAGATCTAATGAAATGGTAACGAACATCAATATGCTTGGTACGATCATGAAAGACTTGATCCTTCGCCAGACTAATAGCACTCATGCTATCACAGTGTACCAACGTCTTCTCATGATCTACTCCCAGATCTCCACTTAGACCTTTCAACCATATTGCCTCATTGGCTGCTTCAGTTAGCGCCATATATTCTGCTTCAGTAGTGGATAAAGCTACTGACGGTTGAAGTGTTGCCTTCCAGCTTATCACCGCATTACCGAGCGTAAACACATAACCCGTAAACGATCTTCGTCTGTCCAGATCTGCAGCATAATCCGAGTCTGAGTACCCGATTACTTCAACATTCTGATCACCTCCGTAAATGAGACCAACATCCATTGTACCTCTGAGATAACGAAACACTCGTTTAACTGCCACCCAATGATCTTTCTTCGGGTTACACATAAAGCGAGACACCACACTCACAGAGTATGCCAAATTTGATTTTGTACAGACCATCAGATACATCAAACTTCCCACAGCCTGAGAGTAGGGAACGTTTGACATTTTCTCATCATCAACCTCAACTCCATTAGACACTACCAATGAAGGACGAAAACTTGACGACGACGGATTGTTCACTGGCTTCGCATCGTACATACCGAATCTACGCAGTATCTTCTCAACATAGACTTGCTGCGATAAGAACAACCGTTTGTTCTTTCAGTCTCGTAAGATATCAATCCCCAGAATCCTCCTCGCAGGACCTAGATCCTTCATCTCAAACTTGGTACTGAGAAGCTTCTTCACGCGTTGAACTTATCGTATATCTTTAGCAGCGATCAACATATCATCTACATACACCAACAAGTAAAGCATGCTTCCATGTTTCAACTTCTGGTGATATACACAGCAGTCATAGGGACTTCGAACAAATCCATGACCCACCATAAAGCTATCAAACCGCTTGTACTATTGTCTTGGGGATTGCTTCAGGTCATACAACGATCTCTTCAACAAACACACCAAATTTTCTTTTCCTGGCTCCACATAACCTTCTGGTTGTGACATGTAGATCTCTTCATCCAAATCACCATGTAGAAACGCCGTCTTCACATCTAGTTGTTCCAACTCCAAGTCACCATGTGCGACTAGCGATAACAACACCCTGATTGACGTATGACGAACCACCGGGGAGAAAATTTCATTGTAGTCGAGACCTTCCTTCTGACTATAACCCTTGGCTACCAGTCTGGCCTTAAATCTTACTTCTTCTGACTGTTCGACACTGACTTTCTTCTTGAAAATCCATTTTCAGTTAACAACCCTCTTACCTTTCGGTAACTGAACAAGAACCCATGTCTTATTCTTGTGCAGAGATTCAATCTCTTCAGACATCGCACCAGACCACCGATCTGCATCTTTAGACACAATTGCTTCCCGATAGGAATTAGGCTCGTTTGAGCTGTCCATATCTTCTGCAACCTGTAAAGCATAAGCGGCCATGTCTTCAAAACCATATCGAGTCGGCGGTTTTATCTGTCTTCTCGATCTCTCTTGAGCTAGTAAGCTACCGGCTCCACCTTCACGAGATAACCCCGAACTCGAACCCTGAACAGACGACGACCCAAGCCTGAATCTGTTAACGGTTCACTCTCGTATTCCACATCTTCTTCTCTGTACTCGTTCTTAACGTTCACTTGGTTTTCTTCTTCATTCACAAATTCTACCCTGTTGTCACTTGAACCAAGATCAGACACATCGTGATCCTCCACCTTCTTGGTGACACTCTCCTTGGTAGAATACATCTTCTTCTCATCGAACGTAACATCACGGTTCAACACAATTCTCATCTCATCTGGAGACCAAACTCTGTAACCCTTCACACCATCTCCATATCCCATGTAAACACCTTTCTTGGCCCTCGGTTCCAATTTACCATCATTTACATGGTAATACGCTGGACACCCAAACACCCTGAGCTTCGAATAGTCCGCTGGTTTACCCGTCAAAATCTCAAATGGTGTTTTACAATCAATGGCGGTAGCAGGTGAACGGTTTATGAGATAACACGCCGTGTTTACTGCTTCGGCACAATATCCACGCGACAAACCCGCATTCAACAACAAACACCTTGCTCGTTCCAGCAGTGTTCTGTTCATTCTTTCGGCAACCCCGCTTTGCTGAGGCGTATGCCGAACCGTCTTGTGTCTTGCAATGCCGTTCTCCTCACAGAAATCATCAAACTCCATAGAACAGAACTCCAACCCATTATCTGTCCTAATCTTCTTGACTTTACGTTCTAACTGATTCTCCACCAATGTCTTCCAGCTCCTGACTTTTCCGAACGACTCACCCTTGTGCTTCATTATGAACACCCACGTCATTCGCGAAAAGTCATCTATGATTGAAAGAAAATACCGACCACCACCGAGTGACGGCACTCTGGATGGACCCCAACAGTCCATGTGAACGTAATCCAACGAAGCTTTAGTCTGATGAACGGCTTTCGGAAAACTAACTTTCGTCTGTTTGCCAAGCACACAATTCTCACAAAAATCCAACTTTGTCACCTTATGTCCTCCAAGAAGTTCTCTTGAGCTTAACAGCTCCAAGCGTTTTTGCCCTACATGGCCAAGCCTCATGTGCCACATCTTCGTCAACTCTGGATCTTCACTTTGCGTTTGCGAAACGGCAGCGATTCCATTCCTCAGTATCGTTTCACCCTTCAACACGTACAGTGTAGCTTCTCGAACTCCTTTTATGACAACCAATGCTCCCTTGGATACCTTGAGTACTCTACCTTGACATGAGTACTTGTAACCTTTAGCATCGAGAGTGCTAAGAGAAATCAAACTCTTTGACATTTCTGGAATGTGTCTAACATCGATCAACTCCCGAACAACTCCATCATGCATGCGAATCTTGATCGACCCAATGCCGACCACCTTGCATGCAACATCATTACCTATTAGAACACTTCCAGAACTCCGCTCTTCATACGTCGAGAACCACTCCTTGTACGGACACATGTGAAACGAACACCCCGAATCCAGAATCCACTCCTGTGAAGTTCCTACATGACAAGACGACACCATAAGCACAAAATCTGACTCCGACTTTGTATCCTCCTTTGCCACGTTTGCATTAGAACTACTTGTTTGATTCTTCGGACAATCTCTTCTCCAATGGCCCTTTTGATCACAAGTGTGACAAGTATCTTTGTTACCGGGTTTCCTTGTCCGTGACTTTGATCTTCCTCTCCTCTGCTTTCATTTCTCTTTGCTTGATCGATCATTGTATCTATCACTTCTAACCACATTTAAACCCACCGATTGAGACTCCAGACTATTCCCTGAGGCTTTATGACGGAGTTCACGTGAGTGAAGACCCGATTTCACTTCTTCAAGTGTGATTGTATCCCTTCCGACGACCGACAAATTCACAAAATTCTCAAAATATGGCGGCAACGACACGAGTAAAATCAAAGTCGCGTCTTCGTCTTCAATTTTTACCTCCAGATTTTTAAGATCCATCAAGATCAAATTTAATTCATCTAAATGATCTTTAAGCGCCGAACCCTCCTTCATCTTCAATGAAAATAGTCGCTGTTTTAGAAGCAACTTATTTGTCAACGATTTCGTCATATACAGAGATTCCAACTTCTTCCATAAGCCCTCAGCTGTCTCTTCATCTGCGACTTCATAAAGTACTTCATCGGAAAGTGACAACAAAAGCGTGGAATGCGCTTTTTCGTCCTACAATATGAACTCGGCTTCCTCCATGTTTTCGGGTCGTCTACCCGTTAACGGAGTCCAGATACTTTCCCTTTTCAGAAGTGCTCTCATCTTAAGTCGCCATAGACTGAAATTATTTTTGCCCGTAAACTTCTCAACCGTTATCATAGGGGGTGCCATTGTTCGTACAAATAAGTTCGTTCAATCTGCTTAAGTTCGAAAATCACTTAGGTTCGTAAACACCTTATCTTCGTGGGTCACTAAGTTCGAAAAAACTTAAGTTTGGGACCAACTTAAATTCGAGTGTCCTCCTTATCTTCGAAGGTGCCAAGTTCAAAAAATTGAAAAGTCAAACTTCAATTTTGAAAGTGCCAAATTCAAATTGCATTGAATTCATGATGGCCAAGTCAATGTATTAAATTCGAGAGGTGCAAGTTCGAATAGACTAGTTCGAGATCTCCCAAGTTTGTGGCTATTTAATTTCGAGAGTCACTTCAGTTCGAAACTATTCTTAACTTCGAGGCCTTAGTAAGTTCGAAACCCTCTAGGTTCGAGATCTCCAACTTTGTTCGTCTCCGGTCGTCTTCTCCGGTTGAACTCATTTTTCCGGCGAGATAAAATTGCAGAAAATCAAGACCACCCAAAATCGATCTTTTACTCCTTCGATTTGTGTCGTTGATTATCGTCTCCAACCGTAGAACCAAAACCAAGAACCGTGTAACCGAGAAGAACGAAAACAAACAAAGAAAACGATTCTTCAAGAACCGTCGATCACCAACGCAACTCCTTTCAACTAACCTTCGAACAACGATAACGGGAAAACCACACCTCCTACGTAAACTCAAAGAATTGAAACGTTTTCCTACGAATTCCGGAAAAAAAAAACTTCGAAACGAACCCAACAATGGCGGAACACACCTCCTACGAACTCCAAGAAACGCAACTCTGGCTCGTGATACCACTTTGTTGTGGTTAAACAATGTAATCAATCAACAATAATGAGAAAGAAAGAAGTCTTTATTGTCAAGAAATCAAAGAATGAATACATGAAATGGGAGAAGAACAAAATTGAAGAAGAAAGTCGAAAGAGAGAGAAGTGTAAATTCGTATTTATTGAATTGAAACGAATCTCTGAGTTGAATTGTGTGAGTAAATTCTGCGTACATGTTACATGCATATATATTCATTCCATGCATTTTCCATCTAGGACCCATTATCTATTAGCTATTTACAACTAACACCCTTTGACTTTAGTAAAGTCACATTATTCCCTTTATTATTGACATGTTCAAACAAGCTATTGACTTTTTAATGATATATTTAAATTATCCACCTATTTCTCTTTATTACAGTTGTATTCTACTCTAACTTCTCTAGGGAAGTAGGAAGGATTACATCTTCAAACAAGTTTAAACATGCAATATATGCACAACTTACATCTTATTATTAGTAATGGATCTCACACCCTCCAATAATAAATGGACGAACTACTAAAAATAACAATAACTTTTTGTTTTTTTATATTTAAAGAAATATTTATTTATCATTAATAGTATCAATATTTATATCTTTTACCATTTATAGCAAGAAGTTCTTGTTATAATGATTAAAAAAAATACAAAAATTAATGTTAGTACTGATACAATATATAAAAGTTAATGCTATGAATCATGAAAAAAGCAAAAATTTATGCTATTAATTATAGAGGATAAACAATATTGCTATAAATGATAACAAAATTATTGCTATCTTTAACAATTAAACCAAAATAAACTAAACATCTTATTGTTGAATGGCTAAGGTCACAGAATACAAATGTGCTTTTTCAAATATATAGATATGTTGCATTAATTTTTTTCTCACATGATATATGTAATTTAGTTTTTCATTTCAATATGATACATTTCTACATAAGTCCGATTGGGCTCTAGTACTTGCATGAAAAATCAGGCTCTATGTAGAAATGTATCATATTGGAATTAGGGGTGTTATTCGGGCAGGTTAAATAGGTATCGGGTTATTCGGGTTTGAGGGTGTGAGTTTTTTGGCCGAAGGGTTAAATGAGTATCGAGTTAATCGGGTTGGGTTAAACGGACTATTCGATTTTGATATAAAAAATAAAATATTTTACAAATTAGTTTAAACAAATTAAATGAGTTGGGTACTTTGGGTATGTTAAATGGTTTGACTATTAAAATTGGGTATTTAAATCTTTTCATTATTACAAATAGGGTTTATTATGGAAAAAACATGTTTTCCTATTTTTTGCGTTTTCGTCATCCCATGTTATTTTTTTCCATAAAAGTTCTCAAGTTAATTTTTTATTTTTGGTTTAGTGAAATTTGGACATTAGAACCCAGTTTTTCAGTTTTTAAAAACCTGGTTCACAAATTACAACCGGGGTCTAATGTCCAAATTTCACTAAACCAAAAAAAAAAAATTTAAATTGAGGTTTTTTATGGAAAAAATAACATGGAGGGACGAAAACGCAAAAAACGTGAAAACATGTTGGTTTTTTTTCATCATAAACATTTATATATAAACACGTTTAATTCTAATTAAAATTGGGAATTTAAAAAGTAAACGGGTTATTTGGGTACCCGAATAAACATGAATCATACCGATACCCGAATCGAAATTGTTATTCGGGTATCATTTAACCCGATTAACAAAACCGAAAACCGAATAGTCCAACCCAAATTACCGTTTAAGATTCGGTTCGGGTGACTTATTCGGGTTCGATTATTTTGCACACCCCTAATTGCAAAAAAAAAAAACTAAAATACAAATACCGTATAGGTAAGAAAAGGTTCATATATTGATACATTTGAAAATTTATGTTAGTATTATGCGACTTAACCTTAAATAGAAATATATAACTATGCATTAATTTATACAAAAAAAGTATTTGATTACCAATGTACTTTTAATTATTTTAGAAGTCTATTCTATAAATATTAATAAATAGTATTCTATATGCCCGTGCGTTGTAACGGGTTTAAAAATACTAATTTCTTGTTTAATCATATTTAGTCGAAATCCAAATATATACAGTAAAAAAGATAAGTAAAGTGAATTGAAATGATCAATAATCAAAGTGAACATATAGTAAATCAAACCTAATAATGCCACAAATTTCAAATATGATCAATCTTTTCAACCAAATAAACCAACACTTAAATTAATATATTCTTCACTTAAGAATTAACAATGTTGATAATTAATAGGCCTGCATTAGGCATTTACAAACAGATATACCACATTTAGAAATATCAAATGCTAATAATGAAAATTAAGAAAAGGTAGCCCACCTTCTGCAGGATCCTACAGACCGATCCTATAACTAACAAGAATAAGGTAACACATAACACATGGTTAAATGATATGCAATGTTTAAACCCTAAACCTCCACTATGAATGTCAAGTCTCCAACCACTAAGCTACTAATTACTCTTTAACAAATTTTGATGATATCAGTTATTACAAACCATATTGTTACTATGTTACCATTATCAAATCTAAAAGCTAACAATAATAATAATAGATCATCAAAAGAATAATATGTAATTAATATATAATATAACTAGTTTATTTAACCCTTGTATTACACTGTAATAAATATTTTCTTCTCAAAACAGTTAGATAAACTAAAAATTAAAAGTTAACATTAAATTTTGATATATTCAAATTTTTTTTATTTTTTGTGATATTTAACATATTTTATTATAATTAATTTTAAGTATAAGTTAATTAAACAGAAAAGATATATAGTCCATAATAACATTTAAATTTTTGGCATTATTATAATTAGTTAATAGTTTTTTAAATGTTAATGTTGTAATTTTAAATAGGTCTTTAAGAATAGGAACATTTTTAGGGATTTAAAAAGAAATGAATATTTATATTTAAAAAATATAAATCACAAATGTCAATTTGATAAGAAGTCACATGACATTCTTAAGGTGATGACAAATAACAAATAATAAACTCTTTTAATAGTATAGATAGATCTAAAAAAACATGTTAGTATTGTGCGACCCAACCCTAAATTGAAATAAGTATGCATTAGTTTATACAAAGAAATATTTGATTTACTCGAAAATGTTGAAATAAATATAGGTCTGTTATTCATACCAATGTTCTGTTAATCTTTTTAGAAGTCCATTCTATAAATACTAATATATAGTATTCTATACGTCCGTACGTTGCAATGGGTTTAAAAATACTACTTTCTTGTTTTATCATATTTAGTCGAAATCCAAATATATACCGTAAAAAAGATAAGTAAAGTCAATTGAAATTACCAATAATCAAAGTCAACATATAGTAAAGCAAACATAATAATACCACAAATTTCAAATATGATCAATCTTTTTAACCAAATAAACCAACACTTCAATTAATAGATTCTTCAGTTAAGACTTAACAATGTTGATAATTAATAAGCATGCATTAGGCATTTACAAACAGATATATTACATTCAGAAATACGAAATGCCAATAATGAAATTTAAATAAGGTAGCCCACCTTCTCGAAGCCCTTACCGACCAAATCACGTAACACATGGTTAAAAAATATGTAAGGTTTAAACCATAAACCTCCTCTATGAATTCCATGTCTCCAACTACTAAGCTAATAATTACTCTTTAACAAATTATGATGATATTAGTAATCATAAACCATATTGTTAATATCTTACCATTATCAAATCTAAGCTAATAATAAAAATAATAATGGTAAATTACAAAATTCGTCCCTGTGGTTTAATGGAAATAATGGATTCCATCCTTTTGCGCAAATAATTACAAATTTCATCCTTCTTATTGACAATTATATATATATATATATATATATATATATATATATATATATATATATATATATATATATATATATATATATATATATATATATATATATAGCCGACGGAGCAGAGAGAAAAAATACTGACGTGACGCAATATTAGTGGTTAAAATTCAGAAAATTAAGGCTGATTTGGCACAATATGATTGGTTAAAATTCAGAAAATTAAGGTTGCTGATTTGTCGCAATATAATTTGTTAAAATTCAGAAAATAATGGGATAACATTATCAGCAATCCTATCAATACTAACAAACTTGCATAAAATAATGGGATATTTATTTATGTATACAAATTACAATTAAACATTAATTATTCAAAAAAAAAATTATAGTTCTATAAAATAGATATAAATAGTTGATTATTCTAAAACTTTCATTTAAAAATATAAATATTTTAATTAAAATAGATTAAAATTTTAGTTTATAGATAAAACAATATTTTATATTTTATTATAATAAACAAAATATTATAAAATATATTTTTATATATCGTTTTTTTACTTTTTTAAAATTTAATAATTTTATATAATGTATTTTTATTTTTAATAAATTATAAGAAAAGGAAAATATTTTTATTAAATATATAGATAAGTATTGATGGGATAACATTTACATTTAGATTTAAATTTTATTGATGATTCAGTTTAATAAACATATAAATTACGGCAGATAAACATATAAAAGTAGTTTTTTAATCCGCATATATTATAAAATAGGTAAATATGTGACATTTATTATTTAGAAACAATTATGTGCTAGCTTACTTTTTTTACCACGAGCCATTTTTATCGTACCGTCCGTTGGGTCAAAATTGTGTCATTCCTAATTCAAACCTCAGAAAAAACGTCGCATTGATATACATTTTTTTTACATTTAAAGCTTCTCATTATTTTGTGTTGTTTATGTATTAATGTTTCAAAATTAACATATGTTTTAATATTTTTTCAGTATACCATGAAAAATAATGAAGATCTCCGTTAATGAAGCGATAATGTTTCAGATAAATCTTTAGCCAATGAGATATGTTATTTGCCGTTTAAATTGTTCAATATGATTTTATTGAGATTTATTAAATTTTTTTATGATAACTGCTTTTGTTTGATAACATTTTATTAATTGGTTTGAATAAATCGTTATTATAAAATTATGTTAGACGATATAAGTAATACTTTGCAAATACGTGTTTGTATATTAGTTGATGGAAAAATGATGGGTTTTCATTTTATTGTAAATTATTTTTTTTTCCTATATACTTAATTCTTATACACAATTGTTTTAACTAATATCAGTCTTTTGATCAACTTACATGTATTAAACTGAATATGTATAGACTTCAAATATAATCATGTGTAATAATTAATATTCATGATTAATATAAGTAACATTTTCTTCGCAAACAATGTATAGTTTTCTTTAAAAAAATAAATTTTTGTTGTGTCATCAATCAATTATAAATACCAATGGGGTTTAGCCCATTTGGTATGAGAGGTGACGTGTAAGTGTTGGGTCCCAAGTTCTATTCCCGTCGGAGACAGGTTGGAATTTAGGCAGCGGAAGTAACTTATGAAGTCTCCATTGGAACAAAAGGGTAGTTTAGAATAGGAGTAGGTTAATTTGTTATTCAAAAAAAGATAAGTATAAATATTAATTTCATCACACATCACCCGAGCAACGCACGAGACCGATCTTTTTTTTTTTTTTTTTGTAAATGATCATTTTACCATTGAGACTATTATAAATAGAGGTAATAAACTTTAGGGTAAATTACAATTTTCGTCACTGTGGTTATACACAAATTATGGTTATCGTCCTTTTAATGATTAAATTACGATTACAGTACTTATAGTCGGCAATTTATTATGACTTTGGTCCCTTTGTCCAATATTTTTTTTAAAATGACGATTTTGCCCTTTTACTTTTATTTCAGTTTTGGTCCTTGATCAAATTATTTCTTTTATTTCATTTTATTAATAGATTTTTATTCTTTTACTATTTATTTAATATATTTTCTATTTTTTTAATTATATTGTCTAGTTATTACTATTAAAATTCAATTGAAATAAAGGTTATTCAATATGTTTTATTTATTTATTTGATATTATAATTAATATTTTTGTTACGATTTAAGTATTTACATGACTAAGTAGTAATCAATGAAAATAACTTGTATATGACTTAATTTAATATGTTGTATTTTTGTTAATTATTGTTATAAATACTATTATTATCGTTCATACATATTTATTTTAGATATACGTTGAACTATTTATATATTTATTTTTTAAATGTATCTTACTTTTCATTTATAAAAATTGAATCTATTTATGCATTTAATTTATATATCTATTGTCTTTATTATATGTTACATTCATATAAATAATATAATTTTTTATTCAAATTAATTTAATTATTTTGTTTTTATCATAACCAAATATATAATTTAACGTGTTTTCTATTCTAATTTAGTTATACCATAAAGTTAATGGTCAGATAAACCTTATACATATAACTTAAGGAAACCCATAATTGTTGTAATTATAACTTAATGAAATATATAATTATTTCATAAAGTTACAATAATTAAATTAATTTATACATATAAATATGTAAAGTTTACATATTTTGTTGATTTTAAACTATATTTTTTGTTTAACAAATAGTAAATATATTAAATAAATAGTAAAAAAATAAAAAAGCTATTAATAAATTAAATAAAAAGAAATAATTTGATCAAGGACCAAAACTGAAATAATAATGAAAGGACAAAATTGTCATTTTAAAAAAAATATTGGACAAAGGGACCAAAGGCATAATAAATTGTCAACTATAAGTACTGTAATCGTAATTTAATCATTAAAAGGACGATAACCATAATTTGTGTATAACCACAGGGACAAAAATTGTAATTTACCCTAAACTTTATTTTATTAATAACTAAATATAACAATAAATAAGAAAATATAAAAAAATCCCATACCTTTCCATGCTTCAAACATCCCAACCCCCACTTTTTTTTTCTCTCTATCACTCATCATCTTATATCTCTCACTCTCTCTACCTTTAGAAAGCTCACTGCATCTTCATTCAACACCGAGAAAAAATTGTCGGTAAAAACCACCACCACTAACCATTGTCCACCATTCTCTCACCGCCGCCGCCACCATCACCATCGTCTGAACCTCTTCCTCTTTAAACCTCGTATTTCCTTTTCCTTTTTGTCTTTCTCTATACGAGAGAATCACCTATATTAGAACGGCGAAGCAAGATCTAGAAAAAAACGGCCATCGAAGCTCTCAATCTGCAGGTTTGTTTGGTTGTGGATTTAAAGTGTTCTTCGATTAGTACATCCTTTAGAATTTGTTAACTGACAGTAGATATAAATCGAAAGAGAGAGAGAGAGAGAGACGGTTCAGCTTTCTTTGAAGGTATGTTTGTCTCCATCATCGATTTCAGGTGTAGGTGACTAACGAGAGAGAGAGAGAGAGAGAGAGAGAGAGAGAGAGAGAGAGAGAGAGAAGAGAGAGAGAAACAATTCAGTTTTCTATTGTATTCGATTTTAGGTGCAGGTGAAGCCACAAATTGAATTTGTATTCGTCTATTTTGATAGAGGAGACAGTCACCGATGTAGATGGAGTCACTGACGATGGTGGTGATGTCGGAGGGTCTTAAGAGAGAAAGAGAGATGACAGAAAGGGTTTGTATGGATGTTATTTACAGAGAAATAAATCTTTAGAATTTTATTTTATTATTTAAATTGTAAAAAGAAATGTGTATTGCCTATTTTTATAGCATTCTCAAGCGTAAAATGGTCATTTATAAAAAAAAATTACCGGTCAAAGGATCACAAGCAAATCAAATAGCCAACTACAAGGATGAAATTTGTAATTAATTGCATAAAATTACCATAATTTTCATTAAACCACAGGGACGAAATTTGTAATTTACCCTAATAATAATAAGAGTAAAGGACATTTTTAGTCCTTGTGATTTGATGGTTTACCCGGATTCAGTCCCTTAACCATAATAAGATCAAATTTCATCCCTATTTTGCTAATTTTGTGCCATTTTAGTCCCTCGTCCATTAAACTTAACGACACAACCGTTAAATTTGTAAGAATGACATTTTTACCCTTTTCATTGAGACGCTTTTAGTCCCTATGGTTTTATTTTTACCCATTTATAGTCCAACATGTATTTTATTTTATATCTTTATAATTATTTTATGAGTAAAGGACATTTTTAGTCCTTGTGGTTTGATGGTTTACCCGGATTCAGTCCCTTAACCATAATAAGATCAAATTTCATCCCTATTTTGCTAATTTTGTGCCATTTTAGTCCCTCGTCCATTAAACTTAACGACACAACCGTTAAATTTGTAAGAATGACATTTTTACCCTTTTCATTGAGACGCTTTTAGTCCCTATGGTTTTATTTTTACCCATTTATAGTCCAACATGTATTTTATTTTATATCTTTATAATTATTTTATGAGTAAAGGACATTTTTAGTCCTTGTGGTTTGATGGTTTACCCGGATTCAGTCCCTTAACCATAATAAGATCAAATTTCATCCCTATTTTGCTAATTTTGTGCCATTTTAGTCCCTCGTCCATTAAACTTAACGACACAACCGTTAAATTTGTAAGAATGACATTTTTACCCTTTTTATTGAGACGCTTTTAGTCCCTATGGTTTTATTTTTACCCATTTATAGTCCAACATGTATTTTATTTTATATCTTTATAATTATATTATTTATAGATATACTTAATTTATTATAAACACACTTATTTTATTTATAAATATAGTTATGTTTTAATATTTATTTACATTTACTATTGTTCGTATTTTATTTAAAATTTAACATTTATTTTAATTTAAATGTATATTTCTTTACTAATTTATTTTTAGTTCATCTTCTTTATTAATTTTAATTTTTATAATATTATTGTTGACATTTATATATGTAATTTTGTTAGTTATGTTTAAGTAAATATAATATCGTCGATATTTTTCCTCTTCAAAGTCACTATTTCTTCAAGTATTTTCCGACCTAATCAATTATCAACACATAAATTATATTATATGTGTTGGATATATATAATTTATGTGTATATAATTTAATACACATAATGTTTGTGTGTATATTATATAATTTATGTCTTCGATATATATATATATATATATATATATATATATATATATATATATATATATATATATATATATATATATATATATATATATATATATATATATATATATGTATGTATATATATATGTTCAAGTGAGTACTACCTACTACACAGCGCACCCGAAGAATCACTCGTAAAATTATTTTTTTTTTGAAATTTTTTTTCACAAACATGTTTTAATTAACATTACACAGATAATATGTGAATTTCACGCAAATTCGAACACTCTAAGTGCATGAAATCACGCACCACATATATGCAAAATTATGTAAGTGTGCGTTCACATCATTTTTTAGGAGCTAGAAGATGTGAATGTATGTGAAATTTACATATAATCTTCATAATGTTAATTAAAACATGTTTATAAAATAAAAAATTAAAAAAAAAGTTTTTTAAAGGTGGTAGCTTCTGGTGCGCTGTATAAGTAGTGGTACTCCCTCGAACCATATTATATATATATATATATATATATATATATATATATATATATATATATATATATATATATATATATATATATATATATATATATATATGTGTGTGTGTGTGTGTGTGTGTGTGTGTGTGTGTGTGTGTGTGTGTGTGTGTGTGTGTGTTTGTATATATATATAAAATATTTTCAAGTATCTTCCAATGTCATTATTTCTTCAAGTATATTCACATATGTATATAATTTATGTGTCGATAATTGATTAGGTTGGAAGATATTTGAAGAAATAGTTACTTTGGAGAGGAAAAATATTGACGATATTATATCTACTTAAACACAACTAACAAAATTACATATATAAATGTCAACAATAATATTATAAAAATTAAAATTAATAAAGAAGATGAATTTTAAATAAATTAGTAAAGAAAATATATAATTTTAATTAAAATAAAAGTTAAATTTTAAATAAAATACGAACAATAGTAAATGTAAATAAAATATAAGAATATTTATAAATAAAATAAGTGTGTTTATAATAAATTAAGTAGATCTATAAATAATATAATTATAAAGATAAAATAAAATAAAATAAATGTTGGACTATAAATGGGTAAATAATAAAACCATAGGGACTAAAAGCGTCTCAATGAAAAGGGTAAAAATGTCATTCTTACAAATTTAACGGTTGTGTCGTTAAGTTTAACGGACGAGGGACTAAAATGGCACAAAATTAGCAAAATAGGGATGAAATTTGACCTTATTATGGTTAAGGGACTGAATCCGGGTAAACCATCAAACCACAAGGACCAAAAATGTCCTTTACTCTAATATAAATTAAAATATGTTAATGAAAATAAGGTTCTAAAAGTTTTTTATAATATGGTACCTTGTAGTGTACTGTATAAAGAGTGATAGTCTCTCGAACCATTATATATATATATATATATATATATATATGATAAATCTACTAATTTGACGTATAAAATGGAAAGGTAAATGCATGCGTATGCAGAATAAACAAGTTGTAACTGATCGATTAATTGCATGCATGTGCAGGCAATTCAAGCTCGATTGGGGTTTGATGTTGCACTAATAAAATCCCGATTGTTGGAACTTGGAACTGGCTAGCTAGCCATGCCTGCCATGAGACGAAATTCAAATATATATATATATATATATATATATATATATATATATATATATATATATATATATATATATATATATAGTATTTCTTTCTTTTCATAAATTAATTATCCAAATGTAAGATTTTATTTTTTATTCCTTTTGTTTTAATTATTAATTTTTATTTGTATGTTTATTGTTATTATTAAGGTTAGCTTTTTTTATATATTACTATAATTATTTATTTAAGATTATATATGATATACATGGTTCGTTTTTTTCAATTATATATTGAGAATCCAAATATTTCTCTATTCTTTTTTTCATTTAAGAAAATAAAAACTAATTGTAATTTTTTTCGTTCGGAAAAATCAAAAATCAAAATGATTTATTTCTTTTATCCATTCAAAAAAGTTCAAAATAAGGACGTGTTGAAACTTTTTTTCGTTTGGGAAAAAAATATAATCAAAATGGTTCGTAGTTTCTTCATTGTAAATACTTGATAAAAAATTTAATTTTAAATGGTTTGAAAAAATCAAGAATTGGAATGGTTAATCGCTTTTTAGTAAAAAAAAAATTTAATTTTGAATGGTTTGTTGTTTTTTATTGAAAAAAATGAAGTTTTATTGATTTTTTTAATCTACGTTTAAATAAAAATCCGAATCATTTTTTGGTTGAAAAAATCAAATATCATAATGATTCATCATTTTTCATCAAAAAATTAAAATAAAAAAATAAGCATTCTTAATTTATTTATTTTTTACTAAAAAGCGATAAACCATTCCAATTCTTGATTTTTTCAACAAAAAAATCATTCTTATTTTTTATTAAACGTAGATAAAAAAATCAATAAAACTTTGATTTTTTTTAATAAAAAAATAACAAATCATTCGGAATTTAATTTTTTTTTTACAAAAAAACGATTAACAATTCCAATTCTTGATATTTTCAGACCTTTTAGAAATAAAAATTTTATTAACTATGTCCAATGATTTACGTACCATTTTGATTTTATTCGTTTTTCCAAATGAAAAAAAAAACTTCAACACGTCCTTATATGGAATTACGGTTTTAGTCCCTGAAAGAATTTTATTACACCACAAGACCCTAAAATTGAAAAGTTGTAACATTTTGGTTCCTGAAACTAACGTCGGTTAACTTTAACTGTTAGTCTCAGGGGCATTTTCGTTCTTTTATCTTTCAAGCACCATATGTATAATTTTCAAACTTTATTACACCTTATTCATTTTATCTTTATATCATAGTTTATTTTCATATATATATATATATATATATATATATATATATATATATATATATATATATATATATATATATATATATATATATATATATATATATATATATATATATATATATATTGTATTTCTTTTTTTTTTTATCATTTAATTATTCAAATGTAACATTTTATTTTATATTTTTTTTATTTTAACTATTAATTTTTAGAGTAAAGGACATTTTTGGTCCTTGTGGTTTGATGGTTTACCCGGATTCAGTCCTTTAACCATAATAAGGTCAAATTTCATCCCTATTTTGCTAATTTTGTGCCTTTTTAGTCCCTCGTCCGTTAAACTTAACGACACAACCGTTAAAGTTGTAAGAATGGCATTTTTACCCTTTTCATTGAGACGCTTTTAGTCCCTATGATTTTATTATTTACCCATTTATAGTCCAACATTTATTTTTTATTTTATCTTTATAATTATATTATTTATAGATATACTTAATTCATTATAAACACACTTATTTTATTTATAAATATAGTTATGTTTTAATATTTTATTTACATTTACTATTGTTCGTATTTTATTTAAAATTTAACTTTTCTTTTAATTTAAATATATATATTTCTTTACTAATTTATTTAAAGTTCATTTTCTTTATTAATTTTAATTTTTATAATATTATTGTTGACATTTATATATGTAATTTTGTTAGTTGTGTTTAAGTAAATATAATATCGTCGATATTTTTCCTTTCCAAAGTCACTATTTCTTCAAGTATCTTCCAACCTAATCAATTATCAACACATAAATTATATTATATGTGTTGGATATATATATATATATATATATATATATATATATATGTGTGTGTGTGTGTGTGTGTGTGTGTGTGTTCAAGTGAGTACTACCTACTACACAGCGCACCCAAAGGTATCACTCGTAAAATTATGTTTTTGAATTTTTTTTCAGAAACATGTTTTAATTAACATTACACAGATAATATGTAGTTTTTTTCGTTCGGAAAATCTAAAATCGAAATGATTTATTTCTTTTCTCCATTCAAAAATATTCAAAATAACAAAACTTGTTGAAGCTTTTTTCGTTTGGAAAAAGAATATAATCAAAATGCTTTGTAGTTTCTTTATTGCAAATAGTTAATAAATTTTTTTAATTCTAAATGGTTTGAAAAAAGCAAGAATTGGAATGGTTCGTTGCTTTTTAGTCAAATAAATTAAATTCCAAATCGTTTGTTGTTTTTATTGAAAATTTTGAAATTGTATTGATTTTTTATCTACGTTTAATTAAAAATCAGAATGGTTCTTTTGTTTGAAAAAAAATCAAACATCATAGTGGTTTACCGTTTTTTAATCAAAAAAATTAAAATCAAAATGGTTCATCATTTTTTTATAAGAAAAAAAATTAATACAAGATGGTTATCGTTGTTTAAAAAAATCAAAAATTATAATGGTTCATTATTTTTTGATCAAAAAAATTATCGAAATGGCTCATCGTTTATTTGATCCAAAAAACAATATTGGAGTGGTTCATAAATTTTTGTATCGTTGTTTAATAAAAAAAGATGAACCATTATAATGAACCATTTCGATTTTAATTTTTTTGATTAAAAAAACGATAATCCATTATGATTTTTGATTTTTTTAAACAATGATAACCATCTTGATTTTAATGACGAACCATTTTGATTTTAATTTTTTTGATCAAAAAATGGTAAACCGTTATTATTTTTTTGATTTTTTCAAACAAAAGAATAATTCTGATTTTTAATTAAACGTAGATAAACAAATTAATAAAATTTCAATTTTTTCAATAAAAACAACAAACCATTTGGA
>JAANYP010007888.1:277500-363685 GCA_020465985.1 Centrapalus pauciflorus | reverse complement strand
GGCACTTTGAGTCCTTGCCCAGATCCACTGCTGCTGTTTTCAAATTCCATTGCAAAACAATTAAAAATTTAAAAGAAAGTTTTTGACTTTGAAAAACAAAGAGTAACCTGGTTTGAAAAACCTGATTTGAACAATCTGGTTTGACAAACCTGGCTCTGATACCACTTGTCAGGATCTAAATATGAATTACCAAGACTAACTTATTTGAATTTATCAGAGTATAAATCAATAATCTTGCTTTGAATCAAAGTTTAATCAAGAAGTTTGCGGAATAACACTTAATTATTTTGACAAAAACTTTCAGAATCAATAATGAATAAACACACAAGAATTGATCAAGACTGTTTGTATTGCTGAATTCAACGATTACAATCACCTCTAATCTGTTTGATTAGACGAAGAACACAGACTGTTCTTAGGGTTTTACAACCTTAGAGGCTTATGAAAACTCTATCAATAAAGCAATTACAGACTCAAAATATGCAGAAAAACTCCTATACAATAGAAAGACCTATTCTATGTATTTATATGCTTCTTGATATGTTTCCTTGACGAATGATGACTTCTCTGATAGTAGATATGCTGGAATCTTCATGTAGATATCTTTTCCTGAAAATCAGCACTTTCTGTTTATGAAACTGTTGAGCAGCTTGAATTACTTGACAGCATGAGCAGAGCAGCTTGAGTTGTTTTGCTTTGGCAGCTTGAACTTTTACACTGGCAGCTCGAGTTTCTTCAACTAGCAGCATGAACTTTGGATTTACAAGTAAAATCTACTAACAGTCTGAGAAGTCTAAACTAACAGCTTGAATGTACTTAAACTATTTCCCAACAGGGTTTTTTTTGTCATGCCTAAATTCCCACTATCAAAATTCTAAATAATTACAAAAATTCATTTGAAAATTTTAAGTCATAGATCTTTTGATCTAATGGCCACAAATGGTTTTAGGTTCTCACAAATATTTAGGTTCGTAGAATATTCTTTATATATATATATATATATATATATATATATATATATATATATATATATATATATATATATATATATATATATATATATATATATTCAAGATCAATGGGGTACCAGGGAACCATTTATAGCCAATCATTTATCATTAAAAGCATTAAAATTTAATAGAATTATGCTTAAATTTTTTCCCCGCATTAATTAATGTTGGAGTTAAAAAAATGGTATTAAAAAGTTTAAATTAGAATCAAAGATTCTGTGTATCCCATGAAAATCTCAATTTCAGTTAATATCATTCCTTACATCCATACTGAACATGTGCAATGATGACATTCCATAAACCACGATTGAACATGTTCAATGCCGTCAATATTGGTTTATCACCAAAACAGTTAATAGCGACTAAAAACACAATAAACCCCGCTTGCACGTGTTCAATAATGAGTAAATGTAATTGAACATTAACGAACGGTTTTATGAAAATAATAAATACTTTTATTTGACACATCCGATTGAATATGTTCACTAAACCCATTGTCGAATCCAATTCAACATATTCACTAAAACCCATTGCCGAATTTGATTGGACATGTTCACTAAAACCAATTGTCTCACTACAAGAAAAGTGTCATTTAGGGACACAAAAATAAGTGTCATTATAACTTACTTTTAGTGACACTTATGAAAAAGTGTAGGTATAGATCAATCTTTTACCCACACTTTTTCTAAATTAGTGACACAAACACATACATTTTTTGTCACTATATATCAATACTCACTCCACTTTAGCCCACTCTTTTTGTTGTCAAAAAAGTGTCACTATGGGTATCAAAATCTTTTACCTACACAACAAATAGAGTGGGTAAAAGTGGAGTAGGTATATATATATAGTTACTAAAAATGTATGTGGGTATAGCCCTCAAGTATTTTGTGACAAAATTTTTATGTCACTAATTTAGATTAAGTGTAGGTAAAAGATTACTCTATACCTACACTTTTGCATAAATGTCACTAAAAGTAAGATATAGTGACACTTTTTTTTGTGTCACTAAAAGACACTTTTCTTGTAGTTTTTAATATACGTTAAAACCCATTTTGAAATTTATTATAAGATATGTTATGGAAGTAAATCCCTATTATTAAGGGATCTATTAATTTATTAGTAGTCATCTATTATTTAAGATAAACCTAATTGACTATATTACCATTTGAAACTTATAACCAAACATGGATGGACTCCGGTTCCCCAGTCTAACATGTTACCCCATTGATCCTGACCCTGTGTGTGTGTGTGTGTGTATATATATATATATATATGTATGTATGTATGTATGTATGTATGTGTGTGTGTGTGTGTGTGTGTGTGTGTGTGTATATATATATATAGTATCATTGCAGAACCTAAAATTAGTGTAGAACTGTAGAACCAATATCGTCCATAGATTAGATTAATTTAATGGTTTCAATTAAAAGGATTTAGTGTCGAATTAGTGAAAAAAAAAGATTGGTATTAGTAACAATTTAATTTATTCAATGGTAAAAATGAAAAAGATTGGAAATAGCAAAAGTATTGACATTAGCAAAATAATTATCATTTTTCTTTAAATTAAAATAACATTAATATGATTAATTTTTAAATCAAAAAAATTATACCATAAAAACTAGAATTTTATACTCCTTAAAACGAGACCGATCATGATATATTTTTTTCGAAAAAATTTTACGTGTTTATTTTTCGTAAAAAAATTACCCAGATCACGATGCAATATAGCATGACGCGATCATTCAATGTCGAAGGAACACTTGATATCGTATTTTCAACGTCGAAGTAATACTATATATCATATATGCAACACCGCATGTACATTCAATATTAATAAAAACAAAATAATTGTCAAAATTAGTAGTCAAAGTTTGTGGATTTAACGCAAACGGTCATGATGTATTTTTTTCGAAAAAATTTTACAAGTTTATTTTTCGTAAAAAAAAATTTACCTACACGACCATTCAATATATTATATCGAGATCATTCAATGTCGAATTACAGTTTATATCGCATATTCAACGTCGAAGTAATATAATATATCATATATGCAACACTGCATGTACATTCGATATTAAAAGAGTCAAAAATGGTCAAAGTGTGCAGTCAAACTTGGTAGGCTACTATTAATTCAATGTTAATGGCATAATTACCATCTTATCTCTAGTGTTATATTATAATCCAATGGTTTAGATTGTTTCTACAGTTCTACACTAAATTTAGGTTCTGTAATGATCCCAACCCTATATATATATATATATATATATATATATATATATATATATATATATATATATATATATATATATATATATATATATATATATATATATATATATATATATATGGAGGTTCCATTGAGAACTTTTGTGCATCGAGGCACAAAAGTACCTCCAATGGCCCTTGGATGAAAAGGATGTGTGAGTTAGATCAAATGGCAAAAGGGTAATTAAATAGAAAGTGTTATGCATCAAGTGCACATAATGAAATTCGCGGAGGGGTAAAATAGGAATTATGCAATCCTTATTTAATTATTACACTTCCAAAATTAACAAAAATAATACAAATTCAAAATACATGCATATCGTTCATCTCTTCATGCATATCGTTCATCTCTTCCAAAAATAAATCATGCATATCGTTCATCTTTTCCAAAATCAAAATATATCATAATACAAACATAAATCGTTCATACAAACATAAATCATGCATATCGTTCATCTCTTCCAAAATCAAGAGGGGGCTAAGAGAGAGGAGAGAGAGATAGAGAGAAAGAGGGAGTGGTTTTAGAAAAGAAGTTAATGGTGATTTTCATACCAAATTTAGCTATTAATTATCTTAAAAACATATAAATTCAAAAATAATTTCATACATTTAATATCAACTAAATGTCCTTTGTGCATCCTTGGTAGATAGTTCGATGCACAAAAGTTCTCAATGGTGCCTCGATCCTCAAAAGTTCTCAATCGAACCCCAATCTATATATATATATATATATATATATATATATATATATATATATATATATATATATATATATATATATATATATATATAGGTTTAGGTTCTATGGGTAACCTGTATGCATTGTACAACTTGGGAACCTCCATACACCGTTAGATCTATAATTTCAATGGATCAGATTTTAGTGGCAAAAGTGTAATTAAGTTGAACTTTGTTGCACCGGTGCACAACATATCACGCGTGGAGGGACAAAATTGGAAGAAAGTTCATTTAGCTAAAATTCACCTTCCTTCGTTACATACCGCGATTCTAGCCCTCCTTCCATAATTCGTATTTGCTCCGGATTTCGCTCAAGATTCCTCCCTCCATCTTTATTCCGAAAATCACTCATGCATACTCAAATAGATTAAACTTTGTTCTTCAAGTACACAGATACAATGATTACGGTTTAAGGGTTTTCAGAAAAAAAAAGGTAAAAAGCAAGCATTCACGTGCGAACAACCGGTTTGTTTTTCGCCGTTGCAACTTTGATTATTTTGTTAAATGGAAGTGCATTGTTGCATATTTCGTGTTCATTGAGGTGTTTAGTTCGTAATCGAAGTGCATATTTCGTATTTGAGGGTTTTTATGCCCTAGTTAGTCTTGGGTTCAATCGGTAGGGTGTTTAGTTCATAATCGAAGTATGTGTTTATGAGGTTTGAGTTGATGCATTATGCGTCGACTTTCAATATGCATATTAAGGTAATTTCAGTATGCATATAAATTCAATTTTAATAATGTTTATGCATTGAAGACATGCATATAAATTCAATTTCAATCAGATGTCTAGCAACAGGTGTGACCGTATGAAGACATGTATGGATAAAAAGTCAAAACAATTGCAATCTATCCTAACTAAAAACTCCACGATTTTAGCAATTACCATAATATATATCCGGTTATTTGAATATAGAATTTTTTAAATATCTTAATCTAACTAAATAATTGTTTAAACTTCCAATTATGCCCTTATTGCATCCTTATTTAATATATTGTGCATTTTTGGTTCCCCCGGTTCACAATGCATCGTGGTGCCCCATAGAACCTCAATATATATATATATATATATATATATATATATATATATATATATATATATATATATATATATATATATATATATATATATATATCAATTTCTAATTAATTTTTTATAATCTATATATTATATATTTATTAATTTAAAACTATATTTATATATGGGCTCTTATAAGTTCGTTTAGGTTCGCAAGCTTGTTTAGTAAATGAGCTCATATTTAGGCTCGAGTTCGTTTAACGCTTTTAGCGAGTCGAGCTCGAGTAGCTTAGCACATTTTAAACATCCTTGATTAATAAGATTAAGAGAAATAGATGTACCTCCGTTTAACATAACTTTTTTTTAATGCTTTTTTTTCCATGGACCCTGGTGTAGTGGTGTTACATGTGTTATTCATTTATTCAAGAAAATTAGAAACATGATTGTTATTAAAAATATTATTTTATTATTGTATCAGGGGATTATTAAAATATCAACAGTAGTGACAGTTGTGATGATAATTTATGTAGGTGTGTGTACATAGTACATATGCATTTACAGTTTTACATATTGGCCAATAAATGAATGATCAGAATTAAATGGGTAATGCGTTAACAAGGAGTTTTGACTCAACCGGTTAAACGGTGTCAAAATGACTCCGAGTAAAAAATTAAGGTGGAACACATATATTTCTTTTAATAATGTGAAATTCTAAAAAATAATATATTAAACAATTATTTAAAAAAAATAATAATATAATGTTAATGTTTTATCTTTAAGTCGTCGACCAATTTAACCCATTTATTTAAACAGGTTGAAATTGCCACACTAGCATTAATAGCATACACATCGACAGAAAAAAAAATTGTGTAATTAACTATAATGGTGCACATTCTATTTAAATGTTAGCACATAGGATTAAGTTTTTGTTTTAATTTTTTTAGGCATGATAACTTTAGTCTTTTATTGATCATAACAACTACCTATAATAACTTTTTATTTAATTTCAGGGATCAAAATGTTACAAATACTTGATTTTAAAAACTTGTGGTATGATAAAAATTCTTTTAGGGATTAAAAGTTTAAAACCATAAATTTTATACAAAACACATGGACCATTTGTGTAATTTAATCTTGTTTCATTCATTGGGTTTATTGCAAGAAATAGTAACCTCTTTTCTAAAATTCAAAATTGTAGCAACCAAATTTAAATTCTATTAATAATAGCAATCCACTTTCTATATTTTCGCAATTATAGCAACCTATTTAAAATTTTCAATTACAAGAATCTAGTTTCAAGATGACGTGAAATACAGTCATTAAAATAGAAAGTAGATTACTGTAGTTGGAAAAATATAAAATATATTGTTATAGTCATGAAAATTAGAAAGTAGATTGCTATAATTGATAAACTTAAAAGTAAGTAACTATATTAAAATTTTTTAGTGAAGTTACGATTAAACCCTTTGCAGCCATTTCTTTCTTTTCATAACTAAAATTTAAGAACACTGTTAATTTCATGACCTCTTAATTACTTGATTACTTTGAAATTGAATGTTAAAAAGGGACAGTCGCACTTTGTACTCGGAAGAAAAAGGCAATTTCTAATACTTATCATATTTTTAGAATATTGTTTAATAATTAAAATATATTAAAATACTAACTACTAAAAAGGTTCAAATAAATTACATACTAAATTACAAGTATTTAAGTTGAAGTACTTTTATTCCCCTGGTATGTTTAATAAAGGCCTTTGTCTAGAGCAGATATTGATATATACATTCTGTGTTTTAAAAAAACGTGCTTCAGTCTCAATGAGGTAAGAGGCGGTTCGTTCAAAGCTCTGCGTAACGTAGGCTGTTCCAAGCGCTACCTTTTTGTTTTATTAAACCGGGCAAAATAAAAAAGAAGAAAATGATCCCTTCCTTGATTAATTGTTTGAGTAATTTAAATTTTGTAAAAAAGATCGTGTATTTTATATATTTTGGTATTTTAATTTTCAGTTGTTAAAGTAGTATGAATGTGTTATTTTATACCAAATATAATAATAGCTAAACAAGTACGCCTCGCATACGTTATGCACGTGCCTCACATCGCGCCTCATTCCTCAGGCTCTAGGGCTTTTTTTTGCATACGTTACCTTCACAAAATTTTACTCGATTCAAGTCAATCAATGTGACAATTGATCCATAAGATCTCCGCAATCGTGGTACCGATGAAATCTGAAAGTTTTTTTTTCCCTCCTTTTTCAATGTGATATAGACGGTTGAGATCAAAGTAAAGATCGATTGCGAGGGATGCGAGAGGAAAGTGAGGAGATCAGTGGAAGGAATGAAGGGTGTGACATCAGTAAACATCGAGCCAAAACAACACAAGCTCACAGTCATCGGGTATGTTGAACCCCAAAAGGTCGTGTCCCGTGTGGCCTACCGAACAGGGAAGAAGGTGGAGCTATGGCCGTACGTACCATACGACGTGGTGGAACATCCTTACGCTCAGGGTGTGTATGACAAGAAGGCTCCGGCTGGGTACGTGCGGTACTCTCAGGACCCGTCCGCACACCATTTGGCTCGTGCGAGCTCGACTGAGGTACGGTACACTACGGCTTTTAGTGATGAAAACACAGGTGCATGTGCCATCATGTGATGTTAGAAACTTATGGATGGGTATGGATTTGGTTCATGTTTTTAGTATATTGTTGTTTTTGTGTTGAAGAATGGATTTTATGAACTCCAAATTCTGTTTCCACAAAATTTGATCAATGTTTTTAAGGCATCCAATTTTGTGTCGTTTTTGTGTTAAAACTTAAAAACTTGTTTTTAGATGTTAAAGTTTGTAATATATTAACGTAAGTGACTCTATTGTAAGATAACTACATATTTTGTTTTTATCACATCACTTTATTATTTTTTTCATACCAAATAGGTCACTATATCATAATAAGTTTTCCTGCTTTCTTGTTTAAGTAAGAGTTTACCATGACAAAAAAAGTCAATTACCAACATGTTTTCAGCTTTTTATGTATTGTCTGTTCATGTTATTGTTTATTCCAAAAAAGTTCTTTAAGTAAATTTTTTTTTTGATTTTGTGATATTTGACTATTAAAGCCTGGGTTCTAATAACAAAAATTCACTAAGCAAATTTTTTTTTTTTTAACTTAGACACTTTTCTGGAAAAAAAATAACATGAAAATGCAAAAACTTTAAAAACATATTGTTTTTTTTTTTAAATAAACCCTTTAAGTAGATAACCGAGTTCATAGGTTAATATTTGACTTGATACAATACATTACATTATACATATATACATTATTCACTAATGAATTACTATTCATAAGTGAGTTTTGCTAAAATACACCATTCAATATATTAATTAATAGAAGTTTGCTAAATTGCACCATTTGATTATATATACATTATTCACAAATGAATTATTATTCATAAGTGGGTTTTGCTAAAATACACCATTCAATATATTAATTAATAGAAGTTTGCTAAATTGCACCATTTGATTATCAATAATTAAGTTATCATAAATATTATATTGTAACTTTTTGTTAAAATACACCATTTAATAAATTAACTAATGGAGGTTTGTTAAATTGCACCATTTGATTATCAATTAATATATAGTTTACATGAGAAAAATTATCTTTAATATAGTTTTAATATATTAAATTATATCAATCTATAAATATAAACTAAAATTTAAAAAATGTAAAAGAGTGATAAAAAAATAGCTATTATTCATATGTATTTCAAAAGCTAGATGAATAATGCTTATTAAAAATAAAAAATAAAATCTAATTACATTCTTTTTGTATACTTTAATTCAAGTTTATATATATTTTAAAGGGTTAATATTGAAAAAAACCCTATAAACTTTTCTTATTTTCACGATTAAGTCCTTAAACTTTTTTTTCCTATTGTTTAAGTTCCTTAACTATTTTTGTATTATTCAAAAGTATATATTTTTGACCGGCTACCGGATGAGTAGGTAAAACACAACCAATAACAAAAAGTTTATTGACTTAATCGCTAAAACATGTAAAGATAGTGAGTTTTTTGAATAAGACAAAAATAGTTAAGGGACTTAAACAATCAGAAAAATATTTTAGGGACTTAATCACAAAACTAAGGAACGTTTATGGGGTTTTTTTCGATATTAACCTTATTTTAAATAGACAATATTTGCTAATAATATATACATAATACAATTTAATTTACATAATAATATTACATTAGTCAACTTTAATAATATATATAGTTCATATGTTTATAGCATTTTAACTTTAACAATATCATATTACATGTTATATTACAAATTTAATAATAAAAATAATAATTTTTTCTTAAAGTAGCATTACAAATTTATACATTGTATCATTTTTATGAAGCTTAATTTATGTAACCATAAAAGGTTAGGATATAAATAATATGTGACTAATGTATTGTGTGTTTATTTCCTAATAGACTTATTAGAAAGTGATCGAAGGTTAAAATGATATATTAATATTTTCATTAACATGTAACATATATATAATATGACAAAAAAAACTAAGACTCATTTCGATAACCATATTGTTCTTTAGTTTTTTCGAACAAAAATACTGAGACTCATTATGAGTTTTATGTTTTCAAACAAAAAGAACTACGACACATGTAGATTGGGAAAGACTAAACTGAAACGGTTTATATTATTGTTTTCGAAAAACTAAAAAAAAAGGATGATACATAATTTTTCCGTTTGGAAAAAGTGAAAATCGGAATATTGTAGGTTTCTTCATTCATATTATAGATAATCCTGAATAAATAATCAAATATTATATAATCGTAAATAAATAATCATAATATATGTTAGAAAAATTATAAAGTTATGAAAAAATAAAAACTGTAAAAAAATAAATTTAATAAAATTAAAAAATTAGTTAGTAAAAATAGTAATTATATAATTAAATAAACTTTAAATAAATACATAGTAATAGAAAATTAAAAACTAAATTTTATTATAAAATTTTATAACAAAGTTTAAAACATATATTGAGTTTATTTTAGAGTTTATGAAATCTTAGCAAAACTTAAAGAATATAAATAGATTGAGTTTAATTTGGATACTATACTGTTATTGATAAAAATATGAACAAATATTAATTTGTTTGGTAACTGAAAAGTTGTTGGTGACCTGCTAAACAGGTTTGCAGGTAATCAATTACTATTATTGATAAAAAAATTAAAAAAATTACTATAAACAAGAAAAAATATAAAAGTCATTGTTATTAATGATAAAAAATAAATAATTTTACTATTAATAATAAAAATAACAAAAGTTGTTACTATTTTTGGTTATTAGCTCTTAAAAAATATATATAACTTGCAAAAATAATATTCTATTCAATTTTTATTCTATTATTAAAAATAGATATATTAACAACTCCCGTTACAACGTACGGGCACCACATACCTCGTTTTAATACATGACACGTCGACTAATTTGATGAAAGTATCACTTCTTTAATACATGTATTTTTTTTAAACATTAGGGGGCGTTTGGTTCACTGGAATCTGACGGAATGGAATGGAATCTGTCAAAGGAATGGAATTCTGAAAGGAATGGAATCTGTCTGAATCCAAATACTATAGTTTGTTTGGTTGGCAGGAAAGGAATGGATTTCAGATACAATTCCTTAATTGTTTTCCGTTTGGTTGATAAATCTGTCAAAATAAACTTTTTTCTTGAAGTACAAAAATATTTTAAAACTATGATTTATTTAATCAATTTCTTTATAAAATAAATTTTTTATATTGCAAAGTCACAAAACAAATACCTTAAAATGTTACAACCAAAATAATGTGATATAGTACAAAAGACAACAGAAAACATGATTGTAATATATTTGGTCATTTATGATAGATAATTTAAGTATTGATTATATATATATATATATATATATATATATATATATATATATATATATATATATATATATATCCAAATACGTATTAAAGATATATATATCACAAACGAAATGTATCCGGAATTATTTTACCCAAAACGACTAAAAAATATATAAAATATTAGTTAATAAATCTATAATATCAAGATAAAACTCAAATATATACATTAGAATAATAATAAACGCTCAAATATTATGTAAATAATCAATACCAAAGATATAAAAAATTTAAAAAAATATATATATTTTTTTGGATTTTCGGATATCGGATTATCCGAATATCCATAATTTTGGAATTTTACTATCCGAATCCAAAATTTCAGATAATTTCGGATCGTATTTTTGGATTTTATTTCGGATGCTCGGATTCGGATTTTTATGAACACCCCTATCAAAAGGAATTGAGAATGAAATTTAAATTCCTTTCATTTTGCTATGGAATGATCATTCCTTCAAAAGGAGGGTTTTTTTTTTAAATGTGGAATGGTCATTCCATTCCTTTGGACTACCAAACAACCCATCAGAATGGAAAATCCATTCATTTTCCGCCAGATTCCATCAGATTCCAGCGAACCAAACGCCCCCTTAGACTCTTTTAATTTTTTTTAAACATTAGACTCCTTTAATTTATTTTTATTTTTTTTGAACATCAACAGAATTATAATTAAAAAATCTCAAGCAAGTTGCTAGAGGAATGATACGAATACAACGAAAGTATTCTATGAGCCACCTAAACCAAATCTATCAAAACCTAATACAAGGCCTCCGACACTAGATTACAAAGTCAAATACACCAATTTAATTTTCGACCACGTCTACCTCTAGAGTTTATCCAAAAGAAGGACCAACATTGAACAACATAGAGTAGATTGGATCTCCAATGGATGAGAGAAAGACCTTTGAGTTTCTAGCCTTCCACAAAAACCAACACAAAGTGAGAATCGACGCAGAGAAGATTTCTACGCCATCTCCCTTGAGCCCCAAGTGTAGTCCCCAATTCAACAGAGAAGCAGCCGTATCATTGACAGGTTCATTGACTCCCCACAAATTCCTAAAAGATGAAAGTAGCACTTGAGAGATTGCATACGCTCGAAATAAATGATTCTCACATTCAGGAGAGAGATTACAAAGCAGACAATTGATAGATTCCAACCCAATAGCTCTACTTGACAAGTTTAAAAGTGTAGCCAACCTGCCAAGCAAAATCTTCCAAACAAATATGTTCAGCTTACTTGGGACAGATTTAATCCATAAAGATTGCTACCGATGGTGAGAACACGAAGACATGTCATCTAATGCTTATCACAAGACACCGAAAAAACCCCAGAAATGTCTAAAGCCCAAGACCAAGATGAGGAATGATCAAACCTATCTAAAGAATCAGTCTGGAATAATGATTTAGGTCCAAGTTGTAATTCCCCAAAACTATTGACTAACATTTTGACCTGCCACCATACATTACATTTCAATAAATGACATGCCAAACTAATTTGATGAAAATATCACTTTTTTAATGTATGTATTTATCAGAAGATTGACTAACATTAAATTGACACCATACATTACATTTTAATAAATGACGTGTCAACTAACATGATGAAAATATCACTATTTTAACACATGCATTTGTCAAAATATTGACTAACTAAGAGAAATGTTTAGATCATTATGGATGAAGATTAAAGTGAAAAAAATAATGTTTTCATTTAAATTGTTAAATCCTTGTTTATTAAAATGTCAAGATGGCTAATATATGAAAACAATGTTTTCATTTAATTGTTGTAAAATATTGGGCTAATGATCAAAAATAATAACATCTTTTGTCATTTTTTTCATTATTAGCAACGTTATTATTTTTTTTATCACTAATAACAATAACTTTTGTTTTTTTTTTTTATCAATATTAGCCACTTTTAACCCAACTAACTGGATACTAACTGAGTTTCCAGTTAACTTAGCTGACATGGATTCTTTTTGCTGAGTTGGACACCCACGTGTATAACCAGATATACCATGTTAAAAGTTTGGGATCCTCCATGGTGGCATCTCCCCCACCGGCTAGCGAAAGCCGGCGATTCGCATTTTTGACCGACCCTCCGTCTTCCTTGCCGGAGCTGTGTCTGCATTGTTACTTCTTTGGGCCCTCTTCTTCTCCACTCTCGACTCAATCCCCATTCTCTCTCTATCCAAACAAAATTCATGCAACTGTAACAATGATGTGCCGCTAGCACACCTTGGTCTTAATAGAAAAAAGAACGAGACTAACTAAACTGGAACTAGCGGACAAATAGGCAAGTATTACCTATCGTTTGCTAGCATAGCTTAGGTAAGTCCGGGTTGTCGAACTCAGTGACAATTGGTGGATTATGATATAAAACCGTCAGTTAATGGTTAGTGATGAATATAGGTAGATAGTTTTGAAAAGTAAACTTAGATTCAAGAACAAAATAACACACTTCTATAGTCAAGATACTATTAGAACAAGAAGTTTTGGAAAGACAATCTTAAAAAAGGTAATCACGTGAGAATGCTCCCTCTAAACGTTAGATGACTAAACATTACAATCGGTTGGATTACTTATCATACGAATTCAAGAAGTAAAACCATAAAGATCAATCACTCCAATTATACAATTATGATAAGTAAGCAAAGATCACTCAACTACTGACTTATCACAAATTGCGATGCAAGTAACGACGATAAAATTATAAAGATCACTCAACTATAATTTCATCATCCGATAATCAACAATAAAAATACAAAGATCACTCAAATATATTTTTATTACCGAAAATGCAATCTGGATACTCACATATAGTGTTTCTTGCTACGAAAGGTGTTTATCTTCTCACAAATCAAAACACTGTATAAATCGAGACTCAAATCAACAATATAAACGATGTTATAACGTTAATTAAATACATGCAAGTTTTACCCTTTTTACTCTCACAAGCTTAAAAGACTCAATGAAACAAACTCATTATTTCATTAAGAACAAATACTAGTTAAACCCAACTCACATTATGGAAAATCAAGTATTTATGGTAAACACAAACAAATACATAATCAAAGCTATAAATCTTCTTTCAAAGCAAGAAACAACAATGATATTTCATCCAACACAAAATAAAAGTCATCCAATGTTTAGGGTTTACAAATCCACATGATTACAAAACAATTACTCCATAGAAATAGAGTAATACAACATGTTCATCATACAAATGGGAAAAACAAACATAACCAAATGAGTTAGAGATGTTAGAACTCCCCTAATGATATTTTTTGGTGTTGTGGTGATGTTCCCCTCCAAGATATCTACCAAAAATAGCCCAAACGAGCTTCCTTCTTCTCCCAAGAGAGTATTTTTACGTATGTGAATGGGACAAATCGTCCAAGAATGAATAAATGCAAAGGAAAACGAGTTTTTATAGCCAGATGAGCGCACGCCGTGCCTAAAAGTAAGGCACGCCGTGCCTATGTGTTGTCGTCCTATAATTGGCCCAAAAATATCTCTGAAATGATGGTTTTCAGGAGGGCACGCCGTGCCTTAATGCTTGGAGCTCTCGAAAACATGTCAAGAAAAACTAAGCATGGTGTGCCTGGGAGGGCACGCCGTGCCTATCACTTTTATGGCCAAAACTCAAAACATGAAAGTTGTAGCCCCATGTTTCCTTTTCGTCTGGGCTTTTGAATCGCCTGAATCCGAGTTCGTATGAGAGAGATATGGCCAAAATACGAAACAAACGCATGACAGTCAATTTCCTTCATTTCTTCCTGAACCTAGCCAAAACAAGAGACGTGCAATTAATATACATTTAACCATAAAAACCATCAAATCCATGCAGATATTATACATAAAAGTCCATGGATATCGCCAATAATATATACATATAATTGGCGATATCAAACAACGACCCCGACCCGGCCTCCAACCTCATATACGAACCACCCGTCTTAACCTTCTACGACAGCTCAAGCTTCGACTACACCCTCGACAAACCCATCAATAATTGCGACCGAAAAAGACGAACCTGGCTTAAACTTCACCCTTCATTCGATCCCAGGTCGCAAGAGCGAGTCTTTATCATCACCGGATCACGATCAACCCCATGCAAAAGCCCCACCGGAGACCATTTCTTATTAAGATTTTACTGGAATAAAGTAGATTATTGTCGAATCCATGGTTACGATATCTTGTACGTCTTACTCGACCCCAATATGTCCTCATGTTGGGCCAAGATTCCAGCAGTTCAAGCGACAATGGTGGCACATCCGGAAGCCGAGTGGATAACCTGGTACATCTGGCTATAAACGTGGGTATCCAACTCAGCAAAAAGAATCAATGTCAGCTAAGTTAACTGGAAACGCAGTTAGTTTCCAGTTAGTTTGGTTAAAAGTTGCTAATATTGATAACAAAATAATAATGTTGCTATTAATGAAAAAATGACAAAAGATGTTACTATTTTTTGTCATTAGCCCTAAAATATTTTGGCAAAAACAAAACAAGCACCATGAATGATGGATGATGGTAAATGCTGAGAGGACCACAGGTCCATAACTTTACCTTTATATTTTTTTAATTTTTATTCGGATTGAAAAGGAATACCCGATTAAAAATTATGAAAATTCAATATCGGTCCCAATTTTTTTACTTTTACAAGGAAAAAAACAATTAGTAAAATCATGAAAAAACCATGATAAAAAAGTTAATAAAAAGAACCAAACTGTTCAATAACAACATGAGTTTTTAATTTGACATCTAAGGTGTCGTTTGGATTGTATGAATTTAAAATGATAAATTCTAAAATGATAGGATTTTGAAATATTTAGGTGGCATTTGGTTCGTGTGATGGAATTCGACGGAATTGGAATTTAAATTTTGTTTGTTTATCAAGTTTGATAACTAATGTAAGGGGTTAAATTTTATGTATTTTCCATCAAATTTTCTTGTTTATAGGAATTTGACATTCCTTTCGACTACTACATGAATTAAATTACAACTTATACATGAATTAGATTCCGACCTACATATTCTAACCAATACTAAAACTCATCTTCTACATTTACCATCTCCCCAGCATGTTTTGAGTGGTTATACGTAATGTTTGCTTCTTAACTTGGGATTAAGTCATTTTGTTACGTGAAAACACGAAGAATAATCTAAGCGCTTATGACAGGGAGGAGGTGTTCCAAGTAAAGTGGAATCCGAATCACGAAACTGTGATTGCATTGTCTGCTGATGACATGGTTTAGGACCTAAACAGGTAGTTGATGGTTCGAGATAAATTTGGGATTTTGGATGTTTTTAATTGTGTAAAATATAAATTTGGTGTTTATGTCGATGTAATTTCAGGATTGGAGATGAGCAACTGGAAGGAGAGACGATAGACGGTCCTCCGGAGCTGCTCTTCTCTCATGGTGATCACAAGGCAAAAATATCAGACTTCTCATGGAACAAGAACGAACCATGGGTGATTTCTAGTGTGGCTGAAGACAATGCTTTGCAGGTTTGGCAAATGGCTGAAAGTATTTATCATGAAGATAATTACACTTCTAAATAGTGTGAATATGAGTACACATTCAAACAGTATTAGGGGCTGTTTGCTTGCTTCTCGATGGAATCATTAAGAAGTTCTTCAAAGGTAAAAAGATATCTAATTGATTCCATTAAGAGGTAAACAAACAAGGCATTGGTTTAGAGAAAAAGATGAACCTCTAATCATTGTGAAATTATCAGTTGATTTCAGAAAAACATGAAAGTTTAATACCTCTGCTTGTGTGTGTTTGTGTCTTAAAAAGCATGCGCTCTGAGTGAAGCTTGAGGTTGTGCGCAATACATACAAGTCGCGAACGACTCCTTCTTGTTTCAATAAATCTGGCCCAAAAAAAAGGATATGAACGTCTTCTAGATTAAATTTTTAAGTAACTCAGATTTCGTAATAAAGATTGTGTCTGCTACACATCCTGTGCGTTATACGTATGCTAGAAGGCAGAAGAAGTTTACTTAGAAGGGTAGTATTGTCTTTGCTATTCATTTCTGTTAAATAGTTAGTTGTTGTTAACAATAAGGTGGTTAGGGACAGTTAATTGTAGTTAGGGATATAAATAGTGAAGAAGTGTGTAGTAGAGGTATCGGATTGATAATTCTCTGAGATAGTTCAGTAATGGAGAGAATTGGCCTCTCGAAAGCCAAATATCATTTGTAATCAAGCGTATTCATTCTCTTTAGCAATAAATCATTCAATTCATTGATAAGTGTATACCAAATTGGTATCAGAGCAGTAACGATCCCATTCTGCTTCAGTATAGATCTCAATTTTGCTTACCGATTCATTGTTCAATTTCTTATCGTTCTCACCTAAATTCCCAAATTCACGATTTCAATCTTACCGATATTCAACTCTGATCTAATTCCCAATTTTGACCTAATTCGTTCTTAATTCAGCTTCCGATTTCAGTTCTATTTCCTTCGAATTCCAATCAATCTCGCTTTCAACTCTATTCCGATTTCACGTTCCACTTCAATTTCTCTGATTGTTCAAAATTTTAGCGATGACGTTAACTGATCGTGTTGAAAGTTTAGAGAGCAATATCGGTTCCTTGAAAGAAAATCTTCAATCGGAGATTGGAGCCTTGAAAGCATTATTAGAACAGGTTTTGAAGAATCGTGAGGAACCTGAAAACTCTTTCAATAGAAGTTCCGACAGGGGAGGAGATGCGAATCGTTTTTGCGCTATAAAAGGAAGAAAATTAGAAATTCCGTCTTTTGATGGAACAGATCCTGATGGCTGGATTCTGAGAGCAGAACGTTACTTCTCTCTAAATCGTTTAAGCGAGGAGGAGAAAATTGAAGTCTCAATCATAGCCTTTGATGGTGATGCCTTGCGCTGGTTTCAATGGGAGAATAAAAGACGTCCAATTCGTCGTTGGGAAGATATGAAGCTTATGCTCCTTAGACAGTTTCGTTCAACAGTTTGTGGTTCTCTTTGTGAGCAATTTCTCGCGCTAAAACAAGAAGGATCGGTGGTAGAATATCAAAAGAAGTTTGTCTCTTTGGCGGCGCCTCTTGATGGAATCTCAGAAGAACTTTTCCTCAGTCAATTCATCAATGGCTTAGATTCCACTATTCGAGCTGAACTGAGACTTCTATCTCCAGTTAATCTAGAAGAGGCTATGGAGTTAGCTTGTAAGATTGAAGAAAAAAGTAAGGTCCTAAATCGAGTGAAAATGAACAATTCTTGGACTAATAAACGTTTTCAACAAAGCTCGCTGGATTCGAAACCACCTCAAGCATATAATGGTGAATCAAAGGTTAATAGTTTTGGATCACAGAAGAACTATTCTGGTGAGTTCAGGAGATTGTCGGATTCAGAACTTCAGGCAAAGCGTGCTAAAGGTCTATGTTACAGATGTGATGAGAAGTATGGCCCAGGGCATAAGTGTAAACGTAAGGAACTTAATGTGATTGTTATTCAGAACACAGAGGATTTGGATTCTGAATTAACGATTCTTGATGAAGAAATTGATGATTCAATTGTTACTCAAGAAATGCCAGAATCTGTGGGCATTCATTTGAACTCAGTTTATGGTTTTACTAGTCCAAAGACTATGAAGTTGCTCGGTGTTATTGGTGATCAACAGGTAGTCGTGCTGCTTGACCCGGGAGCCACACACAACTTTATTTCCAAGGAATTGGTTTCTCGTTTGAAACTTCCTCTTACTAATACTACCGGCTACCAAATTTCTCTGGGCACAGGTGTTACAGTTGGGGGTAATGGTATTTGTACTAAGGTAGCTTTAATCATACAAGGAGTGGAAATTTTGGAGGATTTTTTACCAATAGAATTGGGAAACTCGGATGTTATTTTGGGTATTCAATGGTTAGAAACTCTTGGTACTACCCATGTCAATTGGAAGACGCAGATAATGAAGTTTCAGATTGGAAGTGATTCAATTACTCTTCGAGGTGACCCATCTTTAGGGAAATCTATGGTTTCTTTGAAATCAATTACTCGTACTATTCGAAAAGAAGGCCAGGGTATCTTAATTGAGTTTGGGGAGATAATCTCTACCGATCATATCTCTGGAACTGAAATACAAGCCTTACACGGGTTGCTTGAACAATTTTCAGAGGTGTTTCACATGCCTCAGGGTCTACCTCCACTCAGGGGTCATGAGCATACGATTGTATTGAAAGAAGGCAGCGGACCAATTAATGTTCGACCTTATCGCTATCCTCATTTTCAGAAAGACGAAATAGAGAAGCTGGTACGTGAGATGCTTGATGCAGGTATCATTCAACCTAGTAAAAGTCCCTTTTCGAGTCCTGTTTTACTAGTTAAAAAAAAAAGATGGGAGTTGGCGTTTTTGCATTGATTATCGGGCTCTAAACAAGAATACTATCTTAGACAAGTTTCCTATACCGGTTATTGATGAACTTTTGGACGAGTTGTGTGGTGCAAAATATTTTTCCAAACTCGACCTCAAATCGGGCTATCATCAGATTAGGATGCACCCTAATGATATTCCTAAAACAGCCTTTAGAACTCATGAGGGGCATTATGAATTTCTTGTTATGCCTTTTGGCTTAGCAAATGCTCCGGCCACTTTTCAAGGACTCATGAATCACGTTTTTAAACCCCATCTTCGGAAGTTTATTTTGGTGTTTTTTGATGATATTTTGGTGTATAGTAAGTCTGAATCAGAACACTTGTCGCATCTCTCTGTTGTTTTCGAGCTGTTGACCAAGTTTAAATTGTATGCTAATCAAAAAAAGTGTGAATTTGGAAAAACCCGTTTGGGCTATTTGGGGCATATCATCTCTAATGTTGGAGTAGAAATGGATTCTGAGAAGGTCCAAGCAATGTTAGAGTGGCCGATTCCTCGAACCATAACAGATCTTCGAGGGTTTTTGGGTTTATCGGGTTATTATCGAAAATTTATAAAAGGGTATGGTAGTATAGCTGCCCCTCTAACTGATTTACTCAAAAAGAATCAGTTTGCTTGGTCTGAAGTGGCCAACCTTGCTTTTATGAAGCTTAAGGAAGCCTTAACCACAGCCCCAGTTCTAAAATTGCCTAACTTTTCACAACCCTTTGTTGTTGAGACTGATGCTTCGGGTTATGGATTGGGGGCTGTGCTGATGCAAGATGAGCAGCCTATCGCTTATTTCAGCCAACGTTTAGGTACTAGAGCTCAACAGAAGCCTATCTATGAGAAAGAATTAATGGCAATTGTTTTTGCAATTAAGAAATGGAGGCCGTATTTGCTTGGCAGGAGGTTTATGGTACGCACTGATCAGCAAAGTTTAAAGTTTTTATTGGATCAACGTGTCATTGAGCCTGAATATCAAAGGTGGATCAGCAAACTTCTTGGTTACAATTTTGAGATCGTGTATAAGGCTGGCGTTAGTAACAAAGCCGCTGATGCACTTTCTC
The DNA here is from genome assembly GCA_020465985.1 of Centrapalus pauciflorus. Classification (NCBI taxonomy): domain Eukaryota; kingdom Viridiplantae; phylum Streptophyta; class Magnoliopsida; order Asterales; family Asteraceae; genus Centrapalus; species Centrapalus pauciflorus. The sequence goes on along the minus strand of JAANYP010007888.1, from coordinate 343,264 downwards.
GAGTTCGAGAGGATATTGAATGTGCAGCGATGGGAGGTCCTAAATGGGGACAGTGGGATGTACTCAAACAAGAAATTGACGCTGACTCATTTCTCACGAAGCTTAAATCTGACTTACTTGAGGGCTCTATTCTTCATAAAGGCTTCACAGTACAGGAAAACATGTTGTTTTATAAGGGACGTTTGGTTATTCCTCGCTCTTCGTCTTTGATTAAGTCTATTTTTTCCGAGTTTCATGAAGGGGCAATTGGGGGTCATTCAGGTGAAGATCGTACCTATCAACGGATAGCATCCGAACTCTTTTGGATGGGTATGAGAAAAGATATCATCAACATGGTGAAGGAGTGTGAAATCTGCCAACGTAATAAACATATGTCCGGTTCGGCTGCTGGTTTGTTACAGCCTATTCCATTGCCACTTAGAGTTTGGGAAGAGCTCACTATGGATTTCATTGAAGGTCTTCCTAAATCGGAGGGGTTTAATTCTATTTTGGTAGTTGTAGATAGATTGAGCAAGTATGCTCATTTTATCAGTCTCAAGCATCCTTTCACTTCACAAATGGTGGCTGAAATTTTTGTTAAAGAGGTGGTTAAATTGCATGGCATTCCTGATTCCATTATTTCCGATAGAGGGCAGATTTTCTTAAGCAATTTTTGGAGGGAGCTTTTTAAACTGCAAGGCACTAATCTGAAGTATAGCACCGCGTACCACCCTCAAACGGATGGTCAAACGGAAGTCGTTAATAAGGGATTGGAACAATATTTGCGGTGCATGGTTTCTAGTAAACCTAAGATGTGGCATAAATGGTTACCTTGGGCTGAATATTGGTATAATACCTCTTACCATTCGAGTTTAAAAAACTCGCCATATCGAATTCTGTATGGCAGAGACCCTCCAAACTTGTTGCGTTATAAACCTCATAGTACGAAGATTGAGCAGATTGATATTGATTTGTTGGCCCGAGATGAAATCTTGGATGAAGCAAGACTACATCTTTTAAAGGCGCAATGTCGGATGAAACAGGTCACTGATTTGGGTCGTAAAGATGTGTCCTTTCAAGTGGGGGACTTAGTGTTCCTTAAGCTCAGGCCTTACCGTCGTAAATCTCTTTCTAATAGCAGTAATCCTAAGCTTGCTGCTAGATTTTATGGCCCCTATTCAATTCTGGAAAAGATCGGTCAGGTGGCTTATAAATTAGCTTTGCCTGCTACTGCCACTATTCATCCTGTTTTTCACGTCTCCCAACTCCGCAAAGCTATTGGTTCTTGTTTAGCTTCTTCAACAATTCCTTCTCAATTGACTTCAGATTTGGAATTACAGGCTATACCGGAGGATATTTTAGACGTTCGTCGTGATCCTACTAAGGCTTCTGGTCAGTTAGAAGTTTTGGTTAAATGGAAAGATCTTTCTGAGTTTGAAGCTTCTTGGGAGGATTGGGATGCTATTCGGACTGTGTTTCCAAACTCAGACCTTGAGGACAAGGTCAAGCTCATTGGGGATGGTATTGCTACACATCCTGTGCGTTATACGTATGCTAGAAGGCAGAAGAAGTTTACTTAGAAGGGTAGTATTGTCTTTGCTATTCATTTCTATTAAATAGTTAGTTGTTGTTAACAATAAGGTGGTTAGGGACAGTTAATTGTAGTTAGGGATATAAATAGTGAAGAAGTGTGTAGTAGAGGTATCGGATTGATAATTCTCTGAGATAGTTCAGTAATGGAGAGAATTGGCCTCTCGAAAGCCAAATATCATTTGTAATCAAGCGTATTCATTCTCTTTAGCAATAAATCATTCAATTCATTGATAAGTGTATACCAGTGTCCATTTTATATGTTTTGGCATTCTTTATTTTGTAATTTAGATTTTCAGCTGTTAAAGTAGTATTAATGTGTTATATTATATAAAATATGATACCAAAACAAGTGCCCTCATACATGATGCACACGCCTCACCTTGGGCTCCAAGACTCTTTCTGCAACGGTGCGCCTTGTGCCTTTTAAAACCAAGGTGTGTGTGTTGTTTCATCACATATTGATTCTTCATATCTAATGAGCTTTCGTTAGATGCTGACATTCTTCTGAAAGTCATCACCATAAACCTGTATTGACCTGTGTATAACACCGCAGGAAACCGCTTGTGAGTTTAAAGCAACACGAAATGAATTCACATGACCATTATTTGTAAAAGGTGAAGGGAGATGAAGATGGTCATTTTATATCTTTCGAGCCAATCATCCTAATTCCTACAACTCCACTGCCTCGTCGATGATGAATAGATTATCGTTGGATAAACAGAACAAACTGTTACTTGTTCAGAAATCCCGACTGGTAAGAGAAGAAATAATATACAAAACATATAACACAAATTGATACAGTAATCCGGCAGATAGTTTGACACCATAATATGTTTGCAGTTCATCGGGATCTTGCTGCCCGAACACCTGTAGACAAAGGAAATATAATATGAGACTAGTAATCAGTATTAATGGCAACTTCATCTTTAAGCTCAAACCATCTATTACATGCAGGTCTTTGTAATATTGATTTATTGGATATATATACACTTTATTTGAAAACTAAGGAGGCGCTTCGTAGACTGAATTGAGGAAAAACAAATAATTTGAAGTATTATACATTTATACCACTCATATAATGCACTACTTATTACTCTATTGAATCTCCGGTTGATACCAATAGAACACACTTTGGTAGAGAGCTTCTAAGGGCTTTTAGAAGCTTTTATTTTGAATAAGCTCTACTAAAAATTAAAAGTTTTGTTTGGAAGGATAAATAGAGCTTTCATTTTCTAAAAAATAAGCTCTTTTATAAAAAGCTAGTAGAAGTAGCTTTTAAAAAGCTCCGGAGCTTTTAGTCAAACAAATTTACTTTTTTACCCTTCTATTAATCATAAACTACCACCTTTAATTAATGTTAATGCCCTTTTACGTAATTTAATACTAAAAACTACAGCTACATTTACTTTTACCAAACACTTTTATAAAACTAAAAGCTCCAGCTCTTTTAAAAAGCTTCAGCTCTCAAAAGCTTCAGCTACCAAAAGCTCTACCTCTATTAAAAACACAAAGCTACAGCTAGTTTTGCCAAACATACCCTAGATATTAAGTACCATTTTGACCATCCAACTTTCAGATTTGTCTCACTTAGACGCTAAACTATTTTTTGTTTCGATTTAGCCACTAAACTTTTCGTTACTGTTCTACTTTGCGGAAAATAAATAAAAATAATGGTTAAATCAGTGCAAAATATGATAGTTTAGTAACCAAATGCGTATACAAAAACTAGTTTAGTGGCTAAATGGGGACACCAAATAGTTTAGTGGCTAAATCGAAAAAAATCTGAATGTTAGATAGTTAAAATGATACTTAACTCGTATTAATTTATCTTGTTTCTCTAGTATAAGGTGAAGAATTGAGTGACGACTAGAATCAATTTTTATGTTAGTGTGTTCTCATTGCTCATGATTTTATAGAACATACAAATTTTCTAGGGGTGACAAAATGGATGGGTTGGGTGGGTTTGGGTAACGAGTCAAAACGGTCTGGGTCAGAACGCGTTCGGGTCAAAACGGCTCTATTCTATCATGGAAAAAAGACATTTAAAAAATTCAAGCGATATTATGAGAGACCTCGTACTAATACACATGTGAAATAAATTGATATAAATTTCTTAATAAATGAGAATAATCTCAAGGTAACACATGCATACCTTTTCTTTTTGTTCCACATGAAGGATTGTCGATTAGTTGACGATCCTTCGCTCCACAATCGGGAATCCCACTGACCACAGAACTTTGGTTCCCCAAACAACGCAGATTTTCAAAGTCACAGCCATTAAGAGATGGATCATGTATTGATGCACCACCACCTTCTCGAGTTTCACCATTAACAGAAGGATGAAGGCAATCAGATCGAGCCCCACACTGCATATTACAAGGATTAATCACATACCCATTGGTCAAATTGAGATTAGGAACATTATGATTAGCTGGTTGTTGGTTCTGATACGGAAAAGATCCTATTTCGCCTTCGATTCTCCCTCGAATGTCCACTAACAAACACTTGAGTCTTGCTACCTCCGCCTCTAACCCAGCTTGGCTCTGAATTCTCTTCATCAACTGTTGATTCAGCGCTCTCAATCTGACCACTTCAACCTCCAACGAAGCAGCTAGTGCTTTCTTCTTTTCACGGTACTTTCGAACAGCTTCTCGGTTCCCCAATGGCCGTTTCTTGCCTTTCGTCTCTGTTGACTCAGCAGTATCATCTGTTGGCGTCTTATCATCGTCTCCACCAATCGAAGGTACAATTTTGGTGTGCACATGGTAACATGTGTGAGTGTGTGAGGAATCAGGGCCTTGTAGATTGCAAGTGTGGGCATGGGTACAGGCAAGAGTGTCTTTAAAAATTTCGTCAAATAAGCTGTCCATAGAACCACTGCTCGGAATATCACTGATATTGGTACCCGAAACATCTTGTAGTTCAAAGATATCAAGTTCTCCAGCGTCCATTACCACCTATAGAAGAGTTGACCAGACAACTAACCTAGAACTTTGCTTCTTTCTGTATCAGACATATAAAAAATTAGATCCATTACAAATTGCAGCAAACAGAAACTAATCATTTGGTCCTCGAACAACAAATAGAGAAGCACTATAATCTATATTCGAGCATCTTTCGTCCTCTATCAGAATTAAAATCCTAAAAGTTGCAGATACACACAAGAAAACATCAAGAACAAATTAGATTTAAACTAAATTATGACGAATCAAAGACTAATAATAATCGAACCTTGAAAAAATTACAAATATAACTAGACAAGCATTAAACTTCTCTCTTCCTGTATCAGAATTAAAACCCTAGAAAAACAGATAAAATTAGATTCAACCTAATTGAGCCTTGAACAATAGAGCCAGACAAGCACTACAATCTACACAAGGTAAATTACAGAGAATACAGAAAACATCAAAGTGAAAACTAGATTGAAAGTAAATTACAGAGAATCAGAAACACATAATTTAATCTAGATCAAGTATAACTACAAAATAAATACAATCTCTTCTTCCTGTATCAATCTAAACATTATGAGATATACAAATACATACAGAAGAAACTAACATATAATTTTGATTCAAAGTAGATTGCAGCTAATCAAATTTTAACAAATGAGCGTTAAACATATATTGACAACTAGCACAAGTGCACAACAATAACTTCTCTTCATAAATAGCAAATTTAAACCCTAGGAGTACATACACCTAGAGAAAACGAGAATCAAACGAACCTGCGGAGAAATCACAGAACTAATTGGACTATAAGACTGATGAAATCAAACACTAACGAATGCAAATAACAACAGAAACAAGTGAAATGTTAATGATCATTCAGTATTGACGGATAAAATCTCGAATTCCATTGATCACAAAACCAGATAAATATAAGGATGATAAAATAGAGATTAATTTTACCTTTCACATGGAGAATTAGTAAAATATGGAAGCAAGTTATGGAAAACCAAAACCTAGAAAAAGTCTATCGGTTATCAATGGCGGAATGGAATAGATGGAAAAAGAAGCGCCATTGTTGGTGTGGACTGTGGAGTAGAGAGAATCTGAGGATGTCGTCATTTTGTTGCAAAAACAATAGAGTCAAACATAAATAAGAGGGTGTTTGGATTTGCGTTTGAAAAAGTGTTGTAGCGTTTTGGAAACTAATAATCAGATAATAGCTGTAACAAAAAGTGCTGCAGGAAATGTAGTGTTTGGTTTAGCTTCTGCTGTTTGCTATCATAATTAGCAAATAATAAGTTTTTAAAGTGTTTGGATTTACGTTTTTACTTGTAAAATGACCAAATAATCACTTATGAAGCAAATAAGCTACAATTTTTAGCTTATGAAAAAGTGTGGTAAGATTAACGCTAAACGCAAATAATCACTTATTAACGTATGCAATCCAAACACTTTAAACTAATTATTTGCGTTAGTGTAACGTAATAAGCTGATAATCTGGTTCATAACGCAAAACCAAACACCCTCTAAATAAACTAAAGACTAAATTACATAAATGGTCCCTGTGGTTTATATGGAATTATGGTTTTAGTCCCTAAAAGAATTTTATTACACCAGAAGTCCCTAAAATCGAAAAGTTGTAACACTTTGGTCCCTGAAACTAACTGCCGTTAACTTGAGCCGTTAGTTCAGGGGCATTTTTGTCTTTTTGACTTTTAAGGACCATTAATGTAATATTCAAACTTTCAGGGACCATTTATGAAATTTTCATACTTTTTATATATATATTTATCTTTTCTTTCTGTTTTATAATTTAATTATCCGAATATAACATTTTATTTTTTTATTCCTTTTGTTTTAATCATTAATTTTTATTTGTATGTTTATTGTTATTATTAATGTTATCTTTTTATATATTAATATAATTAATTATTTAGGGTAAATTACAAATTTCGTCCCTGTGGTTTATTAGAAATTATGGATTGGGTCCTTTAACTTTAAAAATTACACTGACAGTCCTTGTGGTTGTAGTTTTATTACGGATATGGTCTTTTGGCCATTTCAAATGACCATTTTACCCTTACTAGTTTAACAAGTATTATTAATGTTGTTTTTATTAGTATTTTATTATTATAAAATAATAAAATAATTTTAAAAACCAGTAAAATTAATTTAGTTTAGAACACATGAAAATAAATAATTAATTATTTTTAAAGACATACGAATAATTATTATTATCAATTAAAACTAAAAATTAACGTTTTGAGTTTAGATTTTTAAAAATAAAATGTAAACTTTTAGAAAATCATAAAATAAATTATTTTTATTAAGTATTCATTTTTATCCTTTTTACGTTAAATGAATTTTAATAATGATTAAAATATTTACAAAAACATATAAATTGTTATTTCATCATTTTGACGATTAAAAACTAAAAGTAAAATAGTCTTTTCACTTTAGGTTTCCTTTTTATTTTTCGTTGATAAAATTAAATGTTTTCATGAATAATAAAACAAAAAAATTAAACAATTTGATGAACAATAAATAAATTTTATGTTTTTGAAGTTTTTTGATAGTTTTCTATAACTTTTCTAAAAACATTTAAAAATAACTTTTTCAAGAAATGTTTTAAATTTTTATTTTAAACTTTTCAAGAAATTTAAGTTTTTCAAAATGTTTTAAGTTTTTAAACTGTTTAAACTATAAAAATGTTTTTAAACATTTATTGAAGGTGTTAAAAACTTGTTTATGTAAAAAACGTCAAAAAAAAAAAATTAATATCTTTTTAACAATGTTTACATCTATTTTTTTATTTAAAAAAGGTTTACTATTTTTAAAAGTAAAAAATTTAAACTCAAAACGTTATATTTTAGTTTTTAATTAATAAAAATTATTATGCATTTGTCTTTATTAATATTTTATTATTCAATTTTATCTCTTTTATATTAAATTAATTTTATTGGTATTTTTAATTTTTTAGATCAGTCTATTATTTTAATAATAATAGAAATATCAATAAAAATAACATTAATATTAATTATTAAACAAGTAAGGGTAAAATGGTCATTTTAAATTGCCAAAAGACCATATCCGTAACAAAACTTCAACCACAAGGATTGTCAGTGTAATTTTTAAAGTTAAAGGATCCAATCCATAATTCCCAATAAACCACAGGGACGAAACTTGTAATTTACCCAATTATTTAAGATTATTATATGATACACCTGGTTCATTTTTTTTTCAATTATTTTTTTCGTTTATGAAAATTAAAAATAAAAACTAGTTGTAGTTTTTTTCGTTCGGAAAATCTAAAATCGAAATGATTTATTTCTTTCTCCATTCAAAAAAAATTCAAAATAACAAAACGTGTTGAAGCTTTTTTCGTTTGGAAAAAAAATAATCAAAATGCTTCGTAGTTATTTCATTGCAAATACTTAATAAAAATTTTTAATTATAAATAATTTGAAAAAATCAAGAATTGGAATGGTTCGTTGCTTTTTATTCAAATAAATTAAATTCCAAAGGTTTTGTTGTTTTTATTGAAAGAATTGAAATTGTATTAATTTTTTTTATCTACGTTTAATTAAAAATCAAAATGGTTCTTTTGTCTGAAAAAAAAATCAAAAATCATAATGGTTTACCGTTTTTTGATCAAAAAAATTAAAATCAAAATGGTTCGTCATTTTTTTTATGAAAAAATTTAATACCAGATGGTTATCGTTGTTTAAAAAATCAAAAGTCATAATGGTTCATCATTTTTTGATCAAAAAAATTATCGAAATGGTTCATCGTTTATTTGATCCAAAAAACAATATTGGAGTGGTTCATAAATTTTTTTTATCGTTGTTTAATCAAAAAACGATGAACCATTATAATGAACCATTTCGATTTTAATTTTTTTTGATTAAAAACGATGAACCATTATGATTTTTCTAAACAACGATAACCATCTTGATTTAAATGACGAACCATTTTGATTTTAATTTTTTGATCAAAAAACGGTAAACCGTTACGATTTTTGATTTTTTCAAACAAAAGAATAATTCTGATTTTTTAACTAAACGTAGATAAACAATCAATACAATTTCAATTTTTTCAATAAAAACAACAAACCATGTGGAATATAATTTATTTGACTAAAAACGATTAATCATTCCAATTCTTGATATTTTCAAACCATTTAGAATTAAAAATTTTTATTAAGTATTTGCAATGAAGAAAGTACGAATCATTTTAATTATATTCTTTTTCCAAATGAAAAAAGCTTCAACACGTTGTTATTTTGAATTTTTTTGAATGGAGAAAAGAAATAAATCATTTCGATTTTAGATTTTCCGAACGAAAAAAACTACAACTAGTTTTTATTTTTAATTTTTTTAAATGAAAAAAACAATAAAGAAATATTTGTATTCTCAATAAATAATTGAAAAAAATGAACCAGATATATCATATAATAATTTTAGATAAATAATTATAGTAATGTATAAAACAAAAATAACATTAATAATAACAATAAACATACAAATGAAAATTAATGATTAAAACAAAATGAATAAAAAAATAAAATGTTATATTTGGATAATTAAATTATAAAAAAGAAAGAAATGATAAATATATATATATATATATATATATATATATATATATATATATATATATATATATATATATATATATATATATATGAAAAGTATGAAAATTTCATAAATGGTCCCTGAAAGTTTGAAAATTACATAAATGGTCCTTGAAAGTCAAAAAGACAATAATGCCCCTGAAAGTAACGGCTCAAGTTAACGGCCGTTAGTTTCAGGGACCAAAATGTTACAACTTTTCGATTTTAGGGACTGCTGGTGTAATAAAATTCTTTCAGAGACCAAAACCGTAATTCTATATAAACCACAGGGACCATTTATGTAATTTAGTCTAAACTAAAATAAAATTATATTTGATTAATGTTATTTTAGTAATTTTATTTTGATAAGCTAAAACTAATTTTAAAATCTACTTAAAATTAATAAACTAAAATTATATTGTTAATCACTCGTAAGCTCTTACAAGCTGTGCGTTAAAAAAGCTAGTCATGTTGTTACAATCACGGTCGTGATTGTAGGACCGTACTATCCCATCTTCAAACTTTGATCCGGAGTGATTTAGGATTTATATTAATATATGATATTTTCAGAATCATAGGATCGCTTGTCTATCTGATCCCACCTATTATCTACCGGTATCAAACCATTTTATCATATTAACATCATTTTATCTGTGAAGATCGTATTCAGATTATAAGATCGTAGGATCATTTGACTTTCTTTTGTATGAGTTTACATATTTAAAACATAAATGTATAATGTTTTTCAATTTAAAATTGTGAATCAGTCATTAGAATATTATTTTTGAACTGAATCGTAAAACCGAAGAATCGAACCACAGAATCGTACGGAACTGACACCAAACAGTTGGTTCACTTTTTATTGCTTTATCGGTATTGATACAGTTTTATATTTTTAATGTAAAGTCAAGTCGTTCAAAAAAAATGTATAGTCATAAAAACCGATAAAATCAGCAAACTATACTATACTCGAAACCGACTGAACCGAACCAGAATCGATTCAATACAGTTGTGTTCTTAGTTTGGATTTTATTCATTTTTCGGTTTCGTTTCTAATCTGGTTTGGTTTTCACACTTTGCACCCCCTCTTATAACCAGTTTACGATATGAAACCATAAATTATAATTCCTAATTGAATAATTAAAAAGCTAGTGATTTGCGATATGATTTTGTGATTCAAGTCCATCTTATTATTTCAATAATTATAGCAGTAAGTAGGGGTGTGTCTAAATGAACTCCCTCTATGTGCTAAATGAACCTCTATCATATGTTTATCCACTCACATCAATTTGTTTTTTTAATTTATTTTAAGTATTAAAATAATTCAAATTAAATTTGACAAGTGGTTTGCCTATCCTCATAGAGGAGGGTTTGAGTAACATAAACCGTAAGTAAGGGTTAACAAGAGTCTATTTAATTTGGAATTTTTCATCGGTACATCATGTTTCGTCTCGTCAATTTCGGAGGCACTTTGCACATATTTACAAAGTATACTTTAAAATACAAAAATTTTAAATAGTAAATTAGTCATGTGAGACTAAAGTTTTATTATTCATGAAAGACAAAATATTACGTGATCATATTATATCTCATAGTACTTTGGTATGATTAATTTAAAACAAACAATAAATTAACACTCAAAGTAAATATTTTGAAATGTCTAGTATGACATTTTTGGTCCACACAAAAAATGAAATAAACTTTGAAGGAGTTTATAAGTTTCATTTTCAAATATATTCTAATTATATAGCCAAATACTCTTTTCGAAATTTTAAGTTTCAAAATCCGATCCCTTTTTGACATTCTATCAATTTGGTTTAGTTTATATTAGTACAATTATACACTTTCTAACGTGTAAATATGATCATAATGTATCGTATTTTATGCACTAAAATATTTTATTTTTGGTTATGCGTTTGTCTTCTTCATCTGAGTAAGCTAAAGTGTTTAAGTTTCACTTATTCAAAATAACTGACAGAGAGCACAGATGATAAAGTTATATCTGGTTCGCTTATTGAAAATAAGTAACAAATTTGGTACTGTTTGATTGCATAAGAGGGTAAATTGTCTGATTCCACTTCTGATTGATGAAAGGTGGTCCTGATAAGACACTGAGACCTGATAAAAGAATTCAATAAGTCTGTTTGTTTTATAAATTATCTGATTCTGTTATTTTTATTTAATTTTATATATTCATTCTCAAAACCAAACAGATATCATTGATTAAAGTCAAATATCAAGTAACAATAATATCATTGAATCAAAGTGATTCATATAAACATTTAAAACCATTCAAATAGCATTAACAATATTCAAGTAAGAAACCAAATCAAGTTTATAAATTATAATCAAGTAACATAAATGCATTCAAGAAACGTATAACCAACATGATTTCACGAATCAAGTAACAATTCAAGTTTATAAGTTATAATCAAATTTATAAGGTTACGTTTATTAACTTCCAAATAGCCTATGTTTATAAGTTATATAGATATGATATTTAAAAATAATAAATTTTATCAAACATTGTTGCAACATTTCTCGTTATAATAAATATGGGTAAGAGGTAGGATAGGGTAGTGGTGGGTAGGTTGAGGATGGGGTGGGGTGGGGTGGGGTAAAATAGGGTAGGGTAATGGTGTAGGGCTAGGGTGGTGGTAAGGTAGGGTAGGGGTAGGGGTAGGGTGGGTAGGTTGAGGAGTAAGTTGGGTGAAGGTGGGTAGATTTGAGGGGTAACGGTAGGGTAGGGGTGAGGTGGGTAGGCTTGAGGGGTAGGGATGGATGGTGTTGGTGCGGTAAGATAGGGGTAGGGTGGGTGAGATAATGGTAGGGGTGGGGTAGGTTTGATGGGTAGTGCAGGGGTGGGGTAAAGTGGGACAGGGTAAGTATGCGAGTGGGGTGGATAGGGTTGAGTGTGAGATGTGGACGTGGTGGTATAAGTAAGTTAAGGGTAGTTGGGGTAGGGTGGGGTGAGGTGGTTGAGGGTAGGGTATGTTGAGGTTGGGTGGGGTGAGGTAGGGGGTTTAGGGTAAGGGTAGGATAAGGTGGGTGAGATAGGGTATGGGGTAAGGGTAAGAGTAGGGTGGGGTTGGGGAAGGAGAGACGTGTATTTTTTTGGTGTGATAAGTGGTGATAAGAAGCATATCAAAGTCTGATCCTGATAATACATGATAAAAGAAATTTAACTCTTATGTCTTCTGCATATCAAACGCACTTATCAACATTTTTTCTCTTACTGAACAAGAGAACACCCCTTTGACTTATCTAATAAGATATGTAATAAGTACAATTTATCACTTATAACTTAATTTAAAACAATATACTTGTGGGCTGTTTGATTGCACTTATTAAGTTCTGATAAAAGGTAACCTCTTATCGATAAGATGAAAAAACTGATAAGTGCATTTAATGTGCATAAGACATAAGAGCCAATATTGTCTTATTCTGATGAGACCCAAAAACATCCTTTCATCGCCTCTTGTCAAAAAAAATAAAAAAAATAAAAAAATAAAAAAAATAATGCTACCTCCATTTCTCTCTTGCAACTCCTCACCATAAACCATAATCAATCGCTTTCATACTCCCCCTCTAGGCTCCATCCTCCAACCACTGACACCGAACACCACGCTATCCCTAATCAGAGGCCAAAGTGCCAAACACCGTTCCGCTGGCGTCCAACCATCATCTCCTCCGACCATCACCGCCGATGGCGCCCATTGCTTTGATTTCATCAAAAATAAGAGTTATTTTGTCGTTTTTTGCTTTGGTTTTTCATTTTTTTTTTTTTTTGGGTTTTTGTTGCTTTGTTATTTTAATCTTACTGTCAATGTAATATTTGCTACAGTTTTTAGAATACTTGAAACCAATCTTTATGGTGTTTGTTTTTATATATATATTGTAACTTTTCATTTTTGTGCTTCAGTACATGGATTGATTTAATTTTAATAGCATTTGAATGTTGATAAAAATAAATGAATTTGTTGTAGTTACGATTAAACTTTAAATTTTGGAATAATGTTAAAGTAGACTTGTCATGTCGATTTTTTTAAATAGGTGTTAAAAGATATAAATTGTTTATGATTTTTTTTTACATAAAAATGATTGTTTAGAAAAAATTTTTACATTTCGTTATTTTTTACTAAAATTAAAATTGATGATCAGACATTTTTTAGTTACAAATCAAACAGTCTTATTGAACATCATCGTTTGATTCATTTTTTATCTAAACAAATTAATTTTGCCTTTGCTTTTGTTTATGTTTTGTTTTTTTAATTGTTTGATATTCTATTATTTATTATTTAATAATTATTATTAAAATATATTAATTTCAAATATTTATTGATTTTCATATACTTCTACTTTGTGCTGACAGTCTCAATTAATCACCAGAAAATACCTCAAGTTTACTTCTCAATTCTTTAAAATACAACATCACCTCATATTATTTGGGTGAAAATTTTTCACTCGTATGTATACTCTCAACTGTACATAACTAACTATTAACAACTTCCCCGAAAAACCCGAGAATTTTCCCGACGACGCTACATCACCACGTACACAGAAACGAAGCTAATCTAAGCTCGACGTTCGGCTCCACCTTCCCCTCAAATATCCTTCTAACGAAAGACGGGTGTGTTGGTTTACATCCACACTACCAAACGACGTTGACTTATCATCAACATCAAGGAACGCAAGACTCAAGTGCGACTCCGTGTTTGATTCCGGATAAACTTCATCATCATCCTCCCCATCATCGTCCTCGTTGTTACACGATGCTTCCAAATCATTTTGAGTTGCCTTTTCATCCGTTTCGTGCTCCCCTCGTAAGATTTTAATAACCTGACAACACATAAAACGGAAAAAAAAAACATAAGAAACCGAAAAGGAACTCATAGGCGTGGAAATGTGTGTGTTTTTTTTCGTATCTAGAACCTGGGTCATCGTAGGACGCCTTCTAGCCGAACGTGTGAGACAAAGCGTTGCTGCTAATGCCATTCGAACTATTTGATCTTTATATACTTCTTTGTCCAATTCGACGTCCAATATGCTTGCTAGATCGCCTTTTTCTAGCTTCGGTTTTGCCTAAGATTGGTTTATACGAAACTTGATTAGAAACTAGAAAAACATCTCGAAGCATTTCAACATTTCGTGATTCACAAGATTTCGAGATATAATTTAAGAAAGATTCATACCCACATCACCAAACTATCTTCGCCTTTAACAGGATCTGAACTAATCGGTTTTTTTCTAGTCAAAAGTTCAAGGAGAACCACCCCGAAAGAGTAAACATCAATTTTTTCACTAACTTTACCATACATAAAATACTCGGGAGCGAGATACCCGAACGTTCCAACTACATCGCTGTGGCTTAGGAACGACAAAGTTGTCGGCCCCCATATTGCAAGCCCAAAATCCGATAGCTGCAAACAAGAGTCAAGAAACAAAATCATGCCATGGGCCAGATTGATTCCAAAATGTGATACTTAAAGGTAACAACTTCGGCTCAAAGCATCCAAACAGGCCAGGCGAACGAAATAATCGTAACCACAAACAGTTGTTTCAAACATATATTTAGATTTTTATTTTTTGAAAATGTGTTGAATATACTATTTTTGAAAAGGGATAATTGCGCAAAAAACCTCCAACTTGTCAGTTTTTTGTGATTAAAACCCCAAATTATTTTTCATTGCATAGAAAACCCCAAACTAACTAAAAATCAGTAAATCAAGGTTTTATTAATGGGTAACCGGTTGAAATTGGTTATTAATCCTACGTGGACCAGTAAATAATCTATGTTGAATAAATTTAATTGTTGAACTGGTTGCCAAGTATTACACATCATTTAGACCACCGTTGATAATTTTTAATTGTAATTTTTAAACGGGATTACAACATCAACGGTGGTTTAAATGATGTGTAATACTTGGCAATCAGTTTCTACAATTAAAATTTACTCCACGTAGGTTATTTACCGGTCCGCGTAGGATTAATAACCGGTTTCCCATTGATAAAACCTTGATTTACTGATTTTTAGTTAGTTCGGGGTTTTCTATGCAGCGAAAAATGGTTTGGAGTTTTAATCACAAATAGCTGACAAGTTGGAGGTTTTTTGCACAATTATCCATTTTGAAAAGTATGTTAAAATTAAATTTTAAAAAATATGCTTTGGTCAATTTGGGCGAGGGCCTCCCATTTAGCCCATCGGACTAAAATTGTTACCCCTAAGTCTGAAACTCGATAAGATAGTACCTGTGGCTCGAATTCTTCCGAGAGAAGAATGTTAGAAGACTTAATGTCACGATGAATAACCGGTCTTGGACAATCTTTATGCAAATAATTTAAAGCTTCAGCAACTCCAATGGCTATATTCAATCTTACTTCCCATGACATAACAGATTTATCCTTCATTGCACCTGAATACAGAAAAGAAACAGAAAAGTCATTTTCTATCCGAACAAGAGTTCGTTTTTTCTTTTCGGAACGAGGCTTACCGTGTAGATTGTCCTCTAGGTTTCCTCTAGGAACGAGATCGTAAACAGAGATCAAGTTATCGTCCTCCACGCATATCCCTAAAAGAGGTGTGATGTTCTTGTGATTTAGCGAGGTCATAATGTCGATTTCTAGAATATAATCTTTCCATGCTTCTCTTGATGACTTCCTGATCTTCACCGCCACCGTTTTTCCATCAGGAAGGATCCCTTTATATACACGATGACAACCACCTCTCCCGATCAGATTCTCTGCCAATTTGAAAAGTTTTAGAATACTTCAAATCATTAACGGGATCATAGAGGCTCATTCTCAAAAAACTGTTATATATTCTTAGGTCTATTAACGATTAAACAAGGTTATCGACTTGTCAAAGTTTTTAGTTTATATTCTATAATTATAAGTTTTTTTGTTTTTAATTTACATTTTTACTTGAATTTTTTTATTTTGAATATACATCTATATTTATAGGGTCCCTTTTAAGTTTTTGCCCAGGCCCCAAGTATGATTGAACCCACCCTGTACCATAGGCGAATGAGCGGATCTAAATGGAAGCCAAGGGATGCAAATTCATAAACTGAAAACTGAAAAGAAACTCATAATGTTTTGTAATAAGAAAAAAAACACAGCTTTAGAAAAAATTTTAATGGGTTATGTTAAAAAAAACTAACGTACTTTTACATTCTTATTGATTTGGTCCATGTTTCGTTTTTTTTTCTTTAATTTTAGTCCTTATACATTTGTCATATTCACTTTAGTCTCTTTGCCTTGGAAAAATTAGCGTCGGATGACTAAATCGATAAAAATACAAAACAATAATGGTTTTATTGTTTACATATCATTGGAAAAAAATCATCATACTTATATTTTTTTTATCAGTTTGGTCCATCCGTCCTAGGTAGAGGGACTAAAGTGGACTAAAATATGCAAATAACGATAAATGAACCAAATCAATATAAAAATAAAATTATGTTGGTTTTTTTCAATATAGAGTAAAGCATTTCCATAAAAAAGTGTGTTGGGTTTCATGAAATATGAACTTAAAATCAAGAAACATTGTAAAGAACTGATCAATAACCAACTAAAAAAGGCTCAACTTTTCGAAGATACAAACCAAAAAACACGACTAGATAATGCGTATTACCTGACGAAAAGTGAGACGTTGAGGCTATCAGTAGATCAAACCCAATCCATTGGCAGCGAGACGGGTTAGTTTTGAGTAAAAGATTCAAGATTTCAGGCAACTCATGGCTCTTAGACGTGTTACTCTCGTTACTTGTGTTGGTGAATATACTGCATTCGGATCTAGAATCGGATGCCAAGCTCTTTGGGCTAACGTCGCTATTCGATGAAGGGGTCGTAGGAGTTCCTGGCGCCGACCTGTTTGGCAGGTTCATCACCCACTTGACTACCGACATTTTTCTAGCTTCCAATGCTGATGGGGTTAACTGGCTATTTGCTCGGAGTAATGGCCAGCCGGGTCTTTGATGTGCAAAGTCTTCCAATACCACAGAAACCGAACTCAAAGCTTTCTTCCGCAGTTCAAAAGGGCTTAAATCTTCGTCTTTTAAGCTTTGGACACCTTCAGAACTGTGTCTTCCCATTTCTGAAGCCTCAGACTCACAAAACTCTGACTGAGTATCTTTCAAATTCGAGTTCCCGATTAAATAGAAACTTGGCCTTGGATCTCTCATTGACCCTTTTTTTTAAAAAAAAAATTATATAATTAATGAAAGATAGATGTTGAGATCTAGTATTTAATGCCACATAATCTAGAGATGCAATAAAAAGGATAAAATAATACCAACATCACACATGAATGGTAACATGATGATAGTCATAGATTTTAGTCACAGTAAACAAACAGACTCTTTGAACGCAACGATTTCCGTCTGTTGCATTCTACGCGAAAATCTAAAGTCTATTCCCATTATAGATATTCTAAAATTCTTAATCCTAGAAAGATCACATCATCTCTTTATTGAAAATTAGTTTGAGTTGGCCTTTCAGGCCAGAGGTTGATCTATGTGCACTTAATGTGCATATCTTAAAATTTCTATTGTTGTTTAAAAAAATACGAAATTTTGGATCCACCGCTTGGTTACGTATCAATATTGTTTTCGTCATACAGTGAAAATTCGCACATATCCTGATTTGGGTGGAGCGTGGACCACGCTAAAGATTTGTGTGCAATTATTTGTCTTTTTCTTGGTAAATTTTTTTACAACATCCCGAACCCCACAAAAACTTACAGATTAGATGCATTTGGCTCGATGGATTGTAACATGAACCGAATCATGCCTAAAATGAACGGACTTAACACATTTGAGTGAGTGATGTGCCTAATTACCTGAAAGTTGGCTATTAGAAAACCTCTTGAAAATGACTTTCCCGTTATGGAGAGCCAATACTTCGGTAGCTAAAGGTAGTTTCTTTGCACAATATTTAGCAATTGAAAGCCCACCTCTGCATAAAGAAATATAAAAAGACAATTCATAAAAAAACTACTGAAAATAGAAGAAATAATCAATCAGACACACAATCTCCACAGCATCACCACGTGGTGATACTGTTGAAGCAAAAAATGAGTCTTTTCATTTTAATTTCAGCGAAAAGACTCTTATTTTGTTATAAAAAAGAAAGACTATATCGTTTAAAGATCCAAATACCCGAAAGCCTTGATCTTGCTGACACCAACAATGATAGCTGCTGCAGAATAAAACTTTGCTTCTCTAACCAAAACTTTTCTTACTGAATTCCCTCTCAACACCTGCCCAGTGAGGTCCACCTGCAAACCCGATGTTCAAAATTTAAAATTTTTTCTCGTCCCAATACATTAAAAACTCAACCAGTGCACCAAAACATCGAGATGATGAATAAATTACACAATTGATCGTCGATTCAAGAAAACTTCAAACGCACGTTAAGTCATCAGGCCAAATTCCATCGTTTGGGAACCCAAATTTCAAGTTTTTTTAATGATTTTATTATATTTCGCTTTAATATCAAGCAAGGAATTTATCTCAATATGTTAGGCATCATTTCAAGCTTTCGTCAAACCTGTCAAAATTCTCAAATTTCGATGTTAATAAAGGACTTATTTTATTGTAATCTCGAAAGACTTCCCAGAATATAATATTTTGTTCTTTCCATCTACATCTCATGTTCAACTTATATGTGTTTCATTCTGCTTCAGTTTATAGCCCATAAGTTCAGTTTTTGGCTCATTCTGCTTCAGTTTAAAGACGATAAGGTCAGTTTTTGGCTTTTTGCACTTTATGACACATTCATCGGTTCAAGTACCGAAAAACAGGCAACCTTGATGCACCAAGACTTCAGGGTTTGACTCATAAAATCACAAATAAATACACACATAGGAATCTTGGAAAACAAACATCACCTGTTTATGGTCACAAAGGCCTTCATAATCAGCTAAATAATCATCCAACAAAGTCTTATACTTTGATACAGAATCTGCATACACAACATTGAAATTCGAAAAACTAATTAAAATTTGCATACTGTTTCTGAGTATGGGCATATTTAATAAAATCACATAAAATACAAGAATATTTACCAGAATTTCGACAAACATTAATGGCGATTACCCGATCACCAGCATCTGCAACCTTCACCATAGCCCAATCAATAAGCTCTCTCCCACTTTCATCGAATCGAATTCCCACCAAAACATTCTTCCCCTCAACACCTTGATGATTATGATTTTGATCCTCATCTACAGCCTCAAATGTCATTGTTTTGTTTTCTTCTTCTTCTTCTTTAATTAATTAATTTCCTTTTTTTTCCAGAATCAAAAACTCTGCAAATTCTTCTTCAACATGTTGTCAATTGTTACTAAATTTGCAGAGCCTCTGGCACTAAAAACAACCAGAAGAACAAATGAAGTCTGTCTTCCAATAGAACAGAACCTTGTTATCTGCAAATTTCGAGTTATAAAGGTCTGAAATCCGTGGGTTTTTCGCTAAATTCCAAAAAATTATAATAATATTCTCAAAGGAACCCCACCTGTAAAAACTTTTAAAAATCAAAGAAAAATACCTACCCACAAAAGGAAAAATCAAAATAAAAGAATGAGTGAAATCCAGGAAACCAACAAAAAGAGCAAACAAAACTAACCCAAAATCAAGAACGATTTGTGATGCAACTCCATCTTTTAATTGAAATTTGATGAAGTTGCGCCAAAAAACAATCAAAACCCACCTACTCCAACTATCAAATAATTTATTACAAAAACACGATATTCCTCGATTAGGGTTTTTTTTTTTATTTTGGGGATAATTAAATCAAGAAAATTTATGAAATCAAATGGGTTTTCTGATTAAAAATCAAGGAGCTAGAAAACGAGAGGTGTATGTATGGGGTGGGACAGAATTGAAGAAAGCGTCGGCGGACGTTAAAGATTTCCCGCGAAAAATGGTTGAATTGATTAAGTAATAAATATTTCATCAATTTCACGATCGATCGCATTAAATTTGAGAGGTATCTGAGCAAATTAAATTTCAAAATTGACGTCTTTGTGAAGCAAACAGTAGAATACTTTCAGTGGAAAGATTGAAAGAGAGACCGGAAACCACCATATCCGTTCATAAATAACAACCATTTTTGACCTTCAAAAAGTTTGAATCTTTCTTCTCACATATAAATAAAACAATTTCCAATCTTAAAATGTACCCTTTTTTGCTTTTTCGTATTTACTGGGAGCCTTGTTTTGACCACCTGTCAACTTTAAAAAGTAGCAACAAACTTTAGGTTCATCTTTCAAGATAACAAAGTTGTTTAACCCGTACGCTGAAGCACGATCATGATTAAAAAAAATTTATTTTGAAATATAATTATAAATTATGCGATTATAATGATATATTCAAAATCTTACTAAATATAATATTAAATGTTTTAACAGAAAAAAACAGTTATGTATTATATATAAAATAAAAATAGGACAGGTATATATTTGTCTACCTGATGAAAATAGTTTTGACGTTAATAAATTTTATATCGGAATGTATATTAAAATAATCGGATCATAATGATATATATTTGAATTTTTATGAAACATAACATATCTATTATAGGAAAAAGCAAAAATCTTATCAATCTAATAAAAGTAATAAAATTAATCAACTGCTTACCCGTCAAATGTTGATAAAAATAATACGATCATAATAATATATATTCTAATTTTTATAAAATATAATATCAAATGTTATAAAATAAAAATGTATAATATATATAAAATAAAATAATTAATCAGCTACATACCTTCCTGCATAATGAAAATAGTTCCAACGACAATAAATTTTATATCGGATTGTAATAAAAAATAATGCGATCATAATGATATATTCGAATGTTAGTAAAATATAATACATCAAAAGTTATTATGGGAAAGTAAAAATGTTATATATTATATATCTATATATCTATTTTATATATTAATAAAAGAAAACAATTCAGGACACATGTCATTTGCTCATCGCATTAAACTTTCATTTTCCCGTCTTTTTTCCATAATTGAATATTTCATTTACTAATTTATCTATCTATCTATATATCTATATATATATATATTAATAAAGCAAAATGTTTTTCGCCATGTGTCATATTCTTGATGAAGCAGAATCTCATTTTCCCGCCTAATTTACCTAATTTAGTTTTTCCATTTATACAAGTTAATTAATTGAAATAAAACTACAATAATGACTTTTTTCTATTTTATTCTTGGTAACCATAATTATGGTAATTCATATTTTTTTTTAAGTATTGTAAATTTAAATAACAAAAATGATGTTAAATCGTTAACGATGTTTTATAATTCAATCATTATAATTTTAATATATTATTTTTAATGTATACTGAACTAAATATTTAAATGTATCCTTCGGAAATCTTTTTTCCTTTCAAATTTTCTTATAAACTCTTACTTTTAATATACTCTTAAATAATTTCTTTTTAACATATATTTTATTTAAAATATCCACGTATACATGCGTCAACAAACGAAGTACCAATAAATGAGTAAATAATATGTCACGTGTCATCCTCATTTGATTTGTCATGTGTCGCGCTCTCATTTTTACATTTCATTTAGTAAATTTAATTTATATATCAAAATATATCATTTCTATTCAAACCGGTCTTAATAATTAGTTAATTAAAGTTAGATAAATTCTATTATTCTTAAAATAATTATATTATACATTGTTATAAATATTTGGTTTTTAAATTAACCCCATGTAATACATGGGTATTAATCTAGTTATTAATAAAAGAAAAATCTATTTTGAATACTTTCCTATTTAATTCATGAAATGCAATAAAGAACACACATTAAAATTTTAAATAATTCAATATTAATTTTATAATTATTTTTAGTAGAAAAATTTATTTATAAGTAAATTTGTATTTGATTTTAGGGTTTATTACGAAAAAAAATCAACAAGTTTTACACGATTTTTGTGTTTTAGTCTCTCCGTGTTTTTTTTTTTCAAAAAATCTTCAAGTTAAAATTTTTTTGTTGGTTTTATGAAATTTGTCTATTATAATCATGTTATAATTGGTAGACTGAGCTTTTAAGGACTGAAAAATCAGAATCTAATAGTCAAATTTGACTTAATGAAAAATATTAACTTTAGAATTTTTCTAGAAAAAAATAATATGGAGGGACGAAAACATATTGGTTTTTTTCATAATAAATCCTTAATTTTATATTAAAATTTTTAAAAACATGAATAATTATTCAAAATACACATGCTTACATGGGTAAATAAGCTAGTAAAGTAGTAAAACAAGTCGGTTAATTACCTACCTGCTTGAGCTGTCTGCCTACGAAATAAATAAAAGTAAGATACCTAAAACAAAAAAAAATATAAATAAAATTTTTTTACCTCAAACGTCTAATCTCATCGCATACTCTACTGTCGATTGGGGTGGATGTCCCTCAACATGTAGCTCCACATCTAAACATTGCAACTTTCATGGCGGTAATACTCAATCAGATCATTCAAATGATAAACCACCATCTCTCACTTTAGTACCGAAGCCGAATACCATGGGATGGCCAATTTCATTACAAACTTGTTGGCTCCATTAGACCATTACTTGCTTTGAGAACTTCATGATCCGCTTTTAAAGAAAGTATTGCCTATTGTAAATTATCACAACATGAATTATATGTTCGTGGATACCACTCAGATCGAATGCATAAAGCACCAGTCTCGTTTGTGACAAGGTAGTTGTAGCCGATTAAAATTTCAAGTTCCATCAACTCTTCAATACATTAACACCTTCATCAAGGCCAACTTGTCTTATTTTAAATCTAGTTTGACCATTCAGTGTCCATCTTTCGATCAAATTATAAAGGGCTAATGACCAAAAATAGTAACATCTTTTGTCATTTTTTTCATTAATAGCAACATTATTTTTTATCATTAATAACAATAACTTTTGTTTTTTTATCAATGTTAGCAACTTTTAACCCAACTAAGTGAGTTTCCAGTTAACTTAGCTTACATGGATTTTTTTTGCTGAGTTGGATACCCACGTGTATAACCAGATGTATCAGGTTATCCACATCAGCAAAGTAAAATATATAGGTTAAAATTTTAGGATCCTCCATGGTGACATTCTCCCCCACCGGCTGATGAAAGCCGTCGATTCGCATTATTGACCGGCCCTCCGTCTTCCTTGCCGAAGTTGTGTCCACATTGTTACTTCTTTCGGCCCTCTTCTTCTTCTCCACTCTCGAATCAATCCTCATTTTCTCTCTATCCAAACAAAATCCATGCAACTGTAACAACCAGCCCGATCCGACCTCCAACCTCAAATACGACCCACCCGTCTCAACATTCTACGACGATCCAAGCTTCGGCTACACCCTCGACAAACGCATCAATAATTGTGATCGAAAAAGATGAACTTGGGTTAAACTTTACCCTTCATTCGATCCCAGGTCGCAAGAGCAAGTCTTTATTGTAACACCCCAAAATTTGTAAGACAATTAATTAAAAGCTAATTATAATATTTGAGTTACTTAATGAAATACTTTGTTATAACTAGCATAAATATGAATTAAGGTATTATAGTTTGGATTTTGATGGAAGTTAAATTGGAAGATTATTGGGTAAGGGTTTGTGTGTGTGTGTGTGTGTGGGGGGGGGGGGGGGTAAAGTAGGAGGGGCAAAAGTGGCCCAAGGCCAAACTTTCACCCCCACTCTTCTCTTAAACCGTCCAAACACACAAGCACACACCTCACATTTCATTTTTTTTCAATATTGAGAGAAAGGAGAGAAAAAGAGCTAGGGTTTTGGGTGGTGGAGCAAAGATTGATCACCAATATACAACAACATAATAATCCGATAACCTAGTTTAAGTGCGGAAGCATTAAAATACATAAATAAAGTATCGCAACAGTGTCAAACACCCTACGGTGCTACAAGGTACCAAATCTAAGTCTACATGCTCAATTCAATTATTACAACATCCAGAATATATTACAACACTGTCCCAAAGCATAATTACCGATTGAGTAGTAGAAATCTTCCAAGAACTTCACACACGACCTAACTAGAATGTCCGGCAGCAGATTTTCCCTTTCCTGTAAAAATAAGACAACTGAGGGATAAGCGAATGCTTAGTGAATACACAGATTACGCATTTTATAAATCCTTATGAAGCCCACAAGAGTAGCACCGACGACACACGTCGTGCACTCTCCACGTACACAAAGTACGACACACATGAGTCGTCGCCCCTACGAGCCCAAAGCTCGGTATAACCATCTGAGACAAACATTACATCGGGGATGACATACTGCCTACCAGAACCACGGAGGGATCAGCTCCGGGTCATATAGCGCAGTAACATCGGAGTAACAGATGCGAAGAGTAGCACCGACGACACACGTCGTGCACTCTCCACGTACACAAAGTACGACACACATGAGCCGTCGCCCCTACGAGCCCAAAGCTCGGTATGAAACCCAACCATCTGAGACAAACATTACATCGGGGATGACATACTGCCTACCAGAACCATGGAGGGATCAGCTCCGGGTCATATAGCGCAGTAACATCGGAGTAACAGAAGCGACCCACCGGTTCATCGTTAGATGCACAACAAATGAATGGACATGCAACAAATATGAATGTGCATCTAAATCTACGCAAGTTAGTAGAATTCCAAACGAATATGAAGCAACATGTCTCAGCAGGCAATAGCTAACATAAAGCAGATATAAACATGCGAAATCATATGTACTCACAGTGGGTGCGTAATTAATCTTTAACCAATATTATTTCTCCTCGGAATTTCAACCGGATCCACAAAGTACCCCACTGTGAGTTAAACAACACCACAAGGGACCTGTAAGCCAATTTTAATAACACATCGTGTCAATAACTATTTAATTTCGTAAAACCTTAAATTTATAAGTTTTGCAATATTTGATCCCCGTTTCGGATCCAATGTAAATTCAAATCCAACTTCATATCCGAATCCGGTCCCCATCCGAATTTCCAACACTTGGAATTTAGTTTATGCGTTGACTATGTGTTTCATTCAAAATATTCGAGTTTAGAAAGTGGGTTTCAATTTTCAGGCATCAAATTCGAATTTAGGGGGCTAAATTCGAACCCCATTCGAATTTAGGGACTAAATTCGAACCCTATTTCGAATTTAAGGGTTAAATTCAAACCCTATCTCGAATTTAAGGGTTAAATTCGAACCCCATGGTGTTAAATTCGAATGCATACTCGAATTTAGTACCAAAATCGAGTTTGTTCTTGCATTTCGACTTTGTTCTTGGCATTCTCGAATTTATTCATAAGTTACTGCTTAAATCATACATCTCCAAGTCTAAAATCACGAATATGTCATGTATTAAGCCTAGTTTCGATTCTATTACACATACTCTATCATATTCTAGTTTAAAACTCAAGCAAAACTAGCTCTAAATCACATAAAAATGATAAACTCGAATGCACATCTTCAAAACCGAAAATGTAAGAGCCTAAAAGGGTCGATTCTTACCTCAATTCGTACGAAACCACGAATGCAACCGTAGATTGTTGTAGTACTCCTCAAGATCTTTCCGATGACGTATAAAACTCGATAATCGGCCGGTCGGTTTGAGAGATAATCTAGAGAGAAGGTAGAGAGAGTATAGAGAGAGTGAGAGAGAGTCTAGAGAGAGAGTGAAAAGTGTGCAAATGAAAGGCATTTAGTCTTTTTATTCTTATTTTCATCATTTTGCACATCTCACCCCTCAACTTATCTGGTTCCATATAATACTGATTTATTCTTAGTTTATCATTACTAACTTTTATAATTCATAATCCTCCATATTGATAATTATAAATCTTCAAATTTCATAGATTCTTAAAATAGCAACCAACTTTGATAAAAATACAATTCAACTTAAATCACAAATTTTAAACTAATAAACCTCAAATACAGAAATTTTAACATCAGGATGTTACAGTCGAATCCATGGTTACGATATCTTTTACAACAGCATCTTACTCAACCCCAATATGCCCTCATGTTGGGCCAAGATTCCGGCGGTTCGGGCGGCAATGGTGGCATATCCGAAAGCCTAGTGTATAACCTGGTACATCTGGTTATACACGTGGGTATCTAACTCAGCAAAAAAAAAATCCATGTTAGCTAAGTTAACTGAAAACTTAGTTAGTTGGGTTAAAAGTTTCTAACATTGATAAAAACAAAAAACAATAGTTATTGTTTAATGATAATAAAAAAATAATATTGCTATTAATGAAAAAAATGACAAAAAATGTTACTATTTTTTTTGTCATTAGCCCAATTATAAAAGAATATTAATGTATAAATTATAAGAGTATTTACCATCTTGTATTATCTTAGAGCCTGTTTGTTTCCTTCTGAATAGTATGGTTCAAAGGGACCTTTCTGATCCGCTCAACATTCCAAGCATTTGTTAAAAAAATGGGGATATTTGCGTAAGAAAACCTTCAATTTGGACCATTTTTGTTATTAAAATTCTCAATCATTTTTCATTGCACAAAAACCCCTCCAACTGACTAAATCTTATCAAAATAATGTTTTTTTTTTTAAATGACTTGCAAATTGTTGACAAACCTTTCGTCTACGATAAACTTTCTTTCCAGCGAAGTTACTTGTCTGTGTTTTATGATTCAAATTCATATTTTTTGTTAATTTCTTTGTTCAAATATGTAATTTTTTTGTTGGAATTTACCTTTTCAGTGAAATTATGGTGGTCACTAATGACTTGTCGACAGCGGTCTTTGACTTTCAATCGGTTACAACTTGTAATATACTAATATCCCAATTCTGTGGGATTTTACCGGTTGTAGGTTTTTTGTGCAATGAAAAATGGTTCGGATTTTTAATAACAAAAAATAATCCAACTTGAATGTTTTTTACACAAATATCAAAAAAAAAAAGAAAAAAAAAAACCCGCTATTGAATAATTCTATTATGCCGAGCGATTTTGTATCTAAATTCTAACGGGTACTGAATGACGCTGAACGTTTGGATGCTTCATCCATTGACCATATTACCCTTTGTTTCTCATACCCCTTTAGAAGAAAAAAAATTCATAGGTTGAGCTTCAAAACATACCATTCCAAAGCTCAGTTTTGTACATATTCAGTAGTTACGCGATAACCATAACAATAAATAAACAAATAAATAAAAATCAACAATTTTTAATGGCATCTAACATATGAAAAATTGCTATTTATCTCTTAAGTTGACGTGCACTAATTTATAAATCCAAAAGCTATGTTGGAAAACAACATTTGAATGGAAAATGACATTTATAAGATATATAGTTAAATGACATATGCTCTCATTTTCTATCTCTATCCTTATTTGTTTGAACTTTTTCTTTATTCAAAAAACTTATAAATCTTATGCTTTTTTAATGTATAATATTATTAAGGGATATTTGTTCAAAAAAACCTTCAAGTTGGATCATTTTTGCGATTAAACTCTCTAACCATTTTTCAGTGCAAAAAAAAAAAAAAAAAAAAAAAAACCATCAACAGGTTGAATCCCAATGACTTAGGATATAACCGATTGTAATTGATCGATTGAAAGTAACAGATCACTGTCAATAAGTCATCAATGAGTGTTAGAAATTCTTCGAAAAAATAAATTAAAAAAAATATAAATTTGAACAAAGAAATCAACAAGAATGTGGATTTCAATCAAAAAACACAGAGTTATGGACAAGTGAGTTCGCTGTAGAGAAGATTCGTTGGAGACAAATGGTTGGTCAGCAGATTGCAACCGGTTTATCAGGTTTGTAAGACATTTTTCTTGAAATATTTGTTATTAGTGTCACTTTATTAGAGTAAGTTTAATTTCTATATTTTTGAAATATTTTCTAAGATGGATCAAATTACCAAAACAAGTTGCCAACACAAAATTAGCAAATAACAAGATTTTTGGAATTAAAAAAGAAAATAATAATTTTAACAAATAAACATTTAACATTTAATTTGTCCATTAACCTAAAATATAGAATAAGTAAATATTTTGTGAATTAATAAACATCTATACTTTATATTTTAGTAAATTAAACATCTGCATTTAACAAATAAACACTTAAAAGATGAGAGAGAGAGAGAGAGAGAGAGAGAGAGAGAGAGACCGGAACACCAGAAACGCAGCAGTCAGTCATCTGTTGTCGTCGGTGCTGACTACATCGTCGACAAAGTGAGTAGAATGTCACAAATCAGAATTGTGAAGGCTGAAGTAGTGTAGGCGTGAAGTGAACCGATGCATGCGATTAGGGGTTTTTCAAAGGTCTGGGCTGATTTTTTTAGGTTTTTATAAAATATTTTAGGCTGCTTGTTTTTGTTTTTGTTTTTATTTTCTGTTGGACTTTTTTTTTCTTTTAATATTTTGATTAAAACTCAGAAATATTTCAATAAATTTCAGTAATATAAACTACAAATATAAATTAGATATGTATATAATAATTTTTTTATTTCGTAGGTGTCACTAAAAAATTATAGGTGTCACTTGTTTTGATACATACGTACCTTAATATTTTGAAAATTTATCGGTGTCAAACGACCCCCACAATTTTATACTTAATTCATTTTTTACGAACGCATGTAAGGAGGTGATGCAACTTTTTTTTATCAACTTAATCGATATAAACATGAATGTTTAATACGAACTTTTAAGAGTTTCAATTTATAATCTTTAAAAAATAAGTTTTTCTAAATAAACGTAAGTTTCAGTTGAAAGGAAGAGCTCGAGGTTTTGTTTTAGAAACATAAGTCATTGATAGAAAAAAGGGTGTCATAATGATAAACCACAATTCAGAAATAATATTCGTTTGACCATACTTTTTCAACTCGAATAACTCAGCTTTTGAGTCACATTGATAGTAGGGGTGTTCAAAAAAATCCAAATCCGAGCATCCGAAATAAAAATTCAAAATTTCGGATAGTAAATTCTAAAGTTTCAGATATTCGGATGTCCGAAACTCCAATAAAAAAACCTTTTAGATTTTATATATATTTAATATTGATTATTTACATAATATTGAGTGTTTATTATTTTTCTAATCTATATTTTTTAGTTTTATCTTGATATTATAGATTTATTAACTAATATTTTATATATTTTAGTTTTTAAATCTTTTTTAATCATTTTAAGTAAAAAATAATTCCAGATTCATTTACTTTGTTATATATTTATCTTTAATATGTATCTATTCTATATATATATATATATATATATATATATATATATATAGAGGGAGGTTCAATTGAGAACTTTTATGCATCGAGGTACAAAAGAACCCATATCAACCAATAGATCAAAAAATTGTATGGATTAGATTAATGGCAAAAGGGTAAATAGTTGGACAATTTTATGCAACTTGTGCATTATAGGAACAAACAAGGAAGGGCATTTTGGGGAATGTGCATACTTCATTAAATTTAATATTTCAACAAATAATCAAATAATAAATGCCAAATAAATTCAATTGATACATTTCCAAATTTAACAAAAATTACACAAATTCAAAAAAAGATGATGGATATCGATGCATTCATTAATCTTGTTTATCTATGCATCATGTTAAAAAAAGACGCATTTAACAAAAAAAAAATACAAAAATTCATTTATGCATCGTGTTCAACTTGTTCATCATTCTTTTATGCATCGTGTTTGTCGTTCATATTCTTCATTGAGTTATGCATCATGTTCAACTTGTTCATCATTCATCTATGCATCGTCATTGTTCATCGTCCATTTATGCATCATCATTTTTTCGTTGTTCATCGTTCATCATCCATCTATGCACTGTCATTGTTCATCATCAATCTATGCATTATCATTTTTCATCGTTCATCATCCATCTATGCATCATGTTCTTCATAATTATCATCGGTTACCTCTCTTGTGCATGTTCATCATCATCGTTGTTCATCGTTATTCTTCGTCTTCAAATCATCATCACTAAGAAAATCATGAAGAACACGATTAGAGAGAAAGAGAGATGAGGAGGAGGAGGAGGAAAATGAGGAATGTAGTTAATATGAGATTTTAATTCAAAATGTAACTCCTAATTATCATTTAATGACTTTTAGAAATAAATGAATTATCATGTCTTTAGTTTTCCCTAAATGCCCTTTGTGCACCCTTGGTGGATTATCCGATGCACAAAAGTGCCTCGAGGTGCCCCGATGCATAAAAGTTCTCAATTGAACCTCAATATATATATATATATATATATATATATATATATATATATATATATATATATATATATATATATATATATATATATATATATATATATATATATGGGTTCAATGGAAAACCACTATGCACCTGAAAACTATGGAAACCTACGCATACCGTCTATGGGAGGGTTCAATGGAAAACACAATGCACCTGAAAACTTGTGAAAACCGTACTGCACCACCACAAATGTATTAAATTCCCCGCGTGATGCCTCAAAATCCCGCGGATGCATCAAATTTCCCGCGTGATGCATCACCTTATTTACGATCATGCAACCGCGTTTTTCATGCAATGCACCAAATCAGACGGTATGCGTAGGGTTGGGATCATTGCAGAACGTTAATTTAGTGTAGAACTATAGAACCAATCTAAACAATTGGATTATTATATAACACTAGGGATAAGATGGTAATTATGCAATTAACATTGAATTAATAGTAGCCTACCAAGTTTGACTGCCCACTTTGACCATTTTTGACTCTTTTAATATCGAAGGTACATGCAGTGTTGAATGTGTGATATAAACTGTAATTCGACATTGAATGATCTCTATATAATATATTTAATGGAGGTTTAGGTAAAAAAAAATTTTACGAAAAATAAACACGTAAAATTTTTTCGAAAAAAATATATCATTACTGTTCTCATTAAATCAACCAACTTTTGACTACTAATTTTGACCATTACTTTGGTTCTGTTAATTTTGAATGTACATGCAGTGTTGCATCGACGTTGGATATATGACATCAAGTGTTCATTTGACATTGAATCGTGGTCTGGGTAATTTTTTTTTACGAAAAATAAACACGTAAAATTTTTTCGGAAAAAATATGTCATTACTGTTCTCATTAAACCAACCAACTTTTGACTACTAATTTTGACCATTATTTTGGTTCTGTTAATTTTGAATGTACATGTAGTTTTGCATCGACGTTGAATTATATCGGTCATGCTACATTGCATCGTGGTCTGGGTAATTTTTTTTACGAAAAATAAACGCGTAAAATTTTTTCGAAAAAAATATGTCATTACTGTTCCCATTAAATCAACCAACTTTTGACTACTAATTTTGACCATTATTTTGGTTCTGTTAATTTTGAATGTAAATGCAGTGTTGCATCGACGTTGAATATACGATATCAAGTGTTCATTCGACATTGAATGATACCGGCCATGCTACATTGTATCGTGGTCTGGGTAATTTTTTTTTTTACGATTAATAAACACGTAAAATTTTTTCGAAAAAAATATATCATGACCGGTCTCGTTTTAAAGAGTATAAAATTCTCGTTTTTATGGTATAATTTTTTTGATTTAACAATTAATCATATTAATGTTATTTTAATTTAAAGAAAAATGATATTTATTTTACTAATGCCAATCTTTTTGCTATTTCCAATCTATTCATTTTTTACCCTTGAAAGAATTAAATAATCACTAATGCCAGTCTTTTTTTCACCAATTCCAAACTTTATGGTTTTAATCAAGACCATTAGATTAATGTAATCTATGGACGATATAGGTTCTACGGTTCTACACTAAATTTAGGTTCTGCAATGATATATATATATATATATATATATATATATATATATATATATATATATATATATATATATTCAAGATCAATGGGGTACCATGTTAGACCGGGGTACCGGGGAACCATTTATACCCATTCATTTATCATTAAAATATAATATAAATTTTGATTAAAATTATTTCTCATTTAATTAATGTTGGGGGTAAAAATGGTATTAAAAAGTTTAAATTAAAATCAAAGATTCTGTGTATCCCATAAAATCTTCATTTCAGTTAATATCATTCATTACACCCATACTGAACATGTGCAATGATGATACTTCATAAACCACGATTAAAATGTTCAATACCGTCAATATTAGTTTATCACCAAAACGGTTAACAGCGACTAAAAACACAATAAATCTCGATTGCATATGTTCAATAACGAGTAAATGAAATTGAACCTTTACAAACGGTTTTAAGAAAAAATAATAATAAATACATTTATTTGACACATCCGGTTGAACACGTTGACTAAAACCCATTGTCGAATCCAATTGAACATGTTCACTAAAATCCATTATCGAATCCGATTGAACATGTTCACTATAACTCCTTGTCGAATCCAATTGAACATGTTCATTAAAACACATTTTGAAATTTATAATAAATATGTTATGTAAGTAAATCCCTATATTTAAGGGATATATTAATTTATTAGTTGTCATCTATTATTTAAGATAAACCTAATTGACTATATTACCCTTTTAAACTTATAACCAAACATGGATGGACTCCGGTTCCCCAGTCTAACATGGTACCCCATTGATATATATATATATATATATATATATATATATATATATATATATATATATATATATATATATATATATATATATATATATATATATAAAATAAAAGAAAACATCAAACACATACGTGATATTTCCACGTTAGACCACAAAAGATAAATACAACTGTTATTTTTAAATAAAAGATAAATACAACCTATTATTACAAAAAAAATACCATTTATTATTTTAAATAGATAAATTCACTTTATTATTTTTTAATCTATAAATAATAAAATATAAATACAATTATTATTTTTAAAAAGATAAATACAATATTAATTTAATCTATAAATATTAACTAATTTATAATAAAGTATATAAGTATTATATTACATATAAAGTGAAATTTCAATTTTTATCAATTAAAATGTATTAAATTAGAAATAAACTTTTTTTAGAAATCATAAAAAAATAACTACTATTTATTATTATATATAATAAAATGTGAACATTAAGTGTCATCTGGAACCTACATGTATATGTATCATCGTAAAAGATAAATACAAATTATAATTATAAAAAATAAATACAATTTATTATTTTTAAAAACATAAATACACTCTATTATTTAATAATCTATAAATGATAAAAGATAAATACAACTGAATTTTTTAGGAAGATAAATACACTCTATTATTTTTTATATGTATAATTGTTAATTTGTAGTAAAACATATTATTATTATATTATATACAAACTAAAATCTCAATTTATATTAAATAAAATATATTAAATTAAAATAAAAAGTTAAAAAATCATAGAAAACGGATGCTATATATTTAGATTTATTATTATATATAATTAACGAGATTACCAAATGTCTTTACTTTTAAGTTTATATACATTTTTATCTAACCAATTATTTATTAAAAATCATTCACGGTAATACGTCGGTTCATAAACTAGTATATATAATAAAGGAAATGGCTAAAGTCATACAATAGTTGTCTACGTTTTAAAGTATATTCATATGATACATGTACTTTATTAATTAATAATATGGTACATCCATTGTCTTTTTATAATTTATATGGTGATTTAGTTGACCTGTAACCGGCTATACCGGTAAAAAAATTAAAAAGTGACATTTCAGTTTATTAAATAATGTTGACTTGGATTTTTTATTATTATTAAAAGAAATAAATGTTTTATGGACTTCAATCAAGGGCTCATTCATGATTTAAAACTCCGATGAAGTCGACGGTAGCGATGGGAGTCCGTGGCTGGAAGCATGAAAACTTCGATGAAGTCGACGAAGAACATGAATATAATAATAAGAATGATAAAAATAATACATAATCAGTTTATGAAACTGACACCTCATTAGTAAAATATTATTTCAGAAATAGAAAAAAATTTAAAATTTCCAAATCAGATTTTAAATATGACATGTAAGCTTTTATAACTAACTAACGGTCATAAAAAAATATAAGTATTATGTTGGAATGATTTAAAGTGTACACGTACTATAGGAATAATTGAAAAGTACAAGTATCATATCGGTACATCTTAAAAAGTACGCAACTATTATACCGCTTTAACCCTAAAGGAAAACACTAATTGATACATGTCACCTCCACAATTCACCATAAAAGATAATTACAAATAATTATTATTCATTTATATTTAATAAGATAGATAAATGATAGTTATAACAAATAAGATAATTATTATTATATTATTATAATAATTAATATTTGTATATTTTAATTTTATTTTACATAAATTTTATGTAACTAAATGTTTATTTAAAATTATCCACGTGATACGTGGGGTCATAAAATAGTTTAGATATAATATGAATTTGTATTTTAGATAAAATATTTGATTTAATTATTTAAAAATTAAAAATATGAATTTTCAGATATTCGGTTAATCTGATATCCGATATCCGAAATTCCATATTCAGATTCAGATAGCAAAACTCACTATCCGAAAATTCAAATATCCGAAATTCGGATATCCAATTTTGGACACCCCTACTTGATAGTGAGAAAATCAAGCACACCTACGAGACAACAATAATTTTGCATGAAAACTTCTAAAACATGATAATAAAAACCATTGGATCACTTTAGCGGATTAAATTCATTACCACCAACAAAAGAGCAACACAAAATCATCTCCAGATATGCTAGATCCATACAAAATCGTCATAGTCTTGATTCTTGAAGATTTATTATGGAAAAAAAAAACAAACATGTTTTCAAGTTTTTTGTGTTTTCGTCCCTTGATATTTTTTTCCAAAAAAGTTCTCAAGTTAATTTTTTATTTTTGGTACAGTGAAGTTTGTAAAATATTACATACATTCACACCTTCTAGTACTTAAAAATCATATGAACTTAAAAAGGTACCGTGATTGTGAACATCCATTCACAACAGTATCGTGACTATATATATGCACGTTTCACAAAGTTCTGAAGTGTGTTTGTGTGTATTTGTATGATATAAAAAAAATAAAAAAGTGTTCAAGGGTGGTACCTTCGATACTATACAAAAAAATATAGTACTCTTCTGAACACAATTACACAGAGAGAGAGAGAGAGAGAGAGAGAGAGAGAGAGAGAGAGAGAGAGAGAGAGAGAGAGAGAGAGAGAGAGAGAGAGAGAGAGGATGAGAGACAAGGATCATTTAAGTATCATTTAGTAAGTAAGCACCATGAACACCAATGAAAACTTGACACATCAGCATTATCTAAAACATTTACATGTTACAGATGATTTATTTTTATAGTTTGAATGTAATCAATTTGATGAATCTTATGTATTTTAAAGTCCGTGAATGCAATGAATACAATGAAATTTGTATATATAAAAACATTATAATGTAATCAATCTAATGAATCTTGTGTACATTGAAACCTATGAATGCAATGAATCCACTGAAATTTCATTTATAATGGTTCAAAGCTTTTATATATAAAAAATCGTATGTATAAAGGCTTATATCATTTGGTGATCACGATACTTAATTAATAAATGGTGTTCAAAGTATTTTTAGCCTATACACACACACACATGACAAGATTAACTTTATTAGAAAACGAGATGATTACCGAAAGATAATCAATAAACTTATCATGAACGGGTCATGTTAGGTTTATGATTACTTGCAATACGCACACGATAAAACGATTTTTGAACCTTTCGCCTTCTACAAAAATGCTTTGATGCTTATATTATTCTTAGAGATAGATAAAAAGGTTTATCTCTTACGTTTAATCCTTTTTCAAGTCTTATCAATAGATCAAACAAAAGAGGGGACAAAAACCATGTTAGGTGCATGAGTGTGACAATATATGACTTCTTTTAGGTACAATGTACATGATTACTCTTGAATGTTAAGGCCTACATCACATGAGTTTGAAATAGGGCCAATGGGGGTCGAATGAGTTATTAAACCTTAGGGTTAGACTTATGTATAATCGAATCGTACACGTATTTAATATTTGAAGACGGTAGGTTCTATAATTTTATCGCATAAAACCTCATGATATATGAATTTTATGGTAAAACAAGTTGACAGACTAAATGTCTCAAGTTTTTATAGAGAGAAACCAAATTTTACGTTTGCATTTAAACCCAGTTTTACTTCAATAATGAAAGAAAAGAGATTTGGTGTTTGTAACAAGAAGAATATCAAAGTTGCTAGAGTCTAGAGAGAACCTTCTCCGCAATCCTAACAATTTAAAATTTAGAAATGAAAACCATTTTTTTACATTTGATATTTATGAACTTTGAGGAATTAATTTCTTGTATTAAACAGGTTTAAATGTTAGATTGGTAGTTGATATGTACTAGCTTATTACTTATTAACGACCATCCATTGTGTAAAAAGTATTAGACACTAATCGAGCATAAAACTAGTTTTCACCCTAATCCAAGTTAGGGTTTGCATTCGTGTTCTTGAGTGTTAGTGATGAATGTACTAACTATGAATTAGTCTTTGATTAATGATATCCGTATTTGTAATATGTTAGAAATACTATAAATATGTTACAAAAGTATGACTTCAAATAATTTGTCATTAGATGTATATTATGAAAGAATGCATGACTTTTAGACTGAAAATCGGCTTTAAACATAAATACCCATGACTAGAAGACAACTAGAATAAGGCCATGAGATCACTACACTAGAACAATAGTAGCCATTCACCTTTCACAATTTCATACTTAATCAATGGTTTTAACAATAAACTTTGTTAGTGCCTTTCAACCCTAATTAAACAACCATAAATGGGTAAAAATGGGTATATCTACATAGTAGAAATGCATATTAGATAAGTTATTTATCTATCTAATTACATAGAATGGAATGCATATTAGATTTGCATCATATTTGGCTTCAAAAAGAACATATGATAACACTATATGATTTCCCTAGGAATTTTAGTTTGCATGATACAAGGCCCAGTAGTTTTCGCAATAACAATAGTGAATCATGATATCAGTCATACCTAATGGACCTTTGACACATCATATCATTGCCAATCTAGTCACCCCCTCCCTCTCGATGCCTGTCCAATCCCTAGCACTTTATAAACCCTTGGCTCAATGCCCACCCCGATGCTGGCTATGCCCTCATTCACCCTTAAATTCATAAAATAATCGGGCTTACCCAAGTGTCAAACCTGATGGTCCCTAACACCTTCTATGCTCAAATGTGTAGGTGCATAGTCAGCTTCATTTTCAAGTAAAACTTGACCAAACTTCATGTGCGTAACTTTTTATCGAATCACAACCAAATTTATTTTTATCCAACACATTTATAAGAGGTCTTAATCTTAATTCACTAAATCACTATTACTTTACTACAATCAAAACACTCTTTAAACATTTTTTTGGCTTAGAATCAAAAAGCCACCATTAATGCCAACCACCATCCAATACTCCATTAAAACACTCTCATCACATACAAAAATTTCTCTACACAGTACTCACCATAAATGATGAACTCTAACCATCACACGACGGCCATGAACACTTAACGTGATTTAGGTCAAAAACGAACTTACCGCTTGATCGCCTAATTGGCAAGATTATGTACATTAACAGTTCCTCTAATGTAAAATAATAAACTTTTCATCGCAAACAACTTTTCTCTTAATCATAGCACTTACTTCAAATTGTAGTCACTTGATATTAAAGAGAGAATTAAGATGGTGAAAAACTAGAACATAGGGAGCGTTTAGCAAACAAAAATTTTCGATTTCGAGAATTTAATAAAAATGAAAATATGATGGTTTAAAAAAAACACATTTTAAAGATGAAAATGTGTTAGATGTGTTATAAATACTTCTTACGTTTTCATTTTTCACTCCCTTTATAACATAAATTTGATGACTAGATTGAAAATAAAAGATGAAAACCTCAAAAATGTGTTTTCAAGTTTACTTATAAATATGAAAACAAATTACTGAAAACATCAAAAAACAATGGTTTTAAATGCGTTTTCCAGAAACCATTGTTTTCGACGAAAATATGGCAACTAAGGATGCCCATAGGTTCCATACACTTCTCCTTGCATATGCTATGTACAAAAATTAATGATTAAGGCTAGTAATTAGTATGCTTAATTTTATAACTTAAGTCAAATAATTTCTTAATTTTTCCTTCCACAAATGTGACACATTGGTATAAAAAATAATAATAATTATACATATTTTTATAGAAAAAATATATATATACATCAATTAATGAATGTGGGTATCGACCCCAATACCAACTAATAATTAATGGTGGACGGTGGTAGGGGTCGTGGGTATCTTGTCAAAAAACTTGGCAAGTCCGGGGCCATCAATACCAACCCAACTCGAATAGGGGTTTTCAAATGAAATCGAAAGAGCGAGAAACCAAGTCGAACCGTTTGATCCAAAACCAATAAAAGCGAAGCTGACATATCATATGACGGTTTACACTTTTATTTTAAAAAAAAAAGGTGAGTAACCGAATCGAATCAATTATATAATTAAAGGTTAATATCTTTTATTTTTAGTTTTATTTAGTCGTCCTAAAATATTAAATACTAGATTTTTAAAAGAATTTTCTATTTTAATTGTTTTGTTGAATACAATTAGTGTTGCTTTTGAGGTTTCTAACCAAATAATATATTATAATCGGGCAAATAACCAAAAATAGTAACAACTTTTGACAATTTTATCTTTAATAGTAACATTATTTATTTTTTATCATTAATAGTAACAACTTTTTATTTTTCTATCAATAATAGTAATGGGTGACCTGCAAACCTGTTTAGCAGGTCACCAACTTTTCATTTATCAATAATAGTAACATCTTTTCAGATTTTTATCAATAATAGTAATATATCAAATTAAAAACATATTTTTTTATTTTATTAAGTTTTCTAATATTTCATAAACACCAAAATAAACCAAATTTTTATTCCAAATATTTACGGATAGATAATATTTGATTATTTATTTACAACTATATATAATATTAATGAAAAAATTACTATGAATCATTTCAATTTTCACTTATTCTAACAAAAAAACTACGAACCATCATTTTCTTAGTTTTTCCGAATAAAATAATAAAAATCGTTCAATTTTTTAGTTTTTTTTAATATAAATGGATCATAGTTTTTTTATTTAAAAAACAAAAAATCAAAATGGGTCTCAATATTTTTAGTTCATAAAACTACAAACCACAATGAGACATGATTTTTCCATTCATAGAAAAACTAAAAAATGAATGGGTACATACTTTTTCATTCGTAATACTCTTCATTTGGAATAAAAAAAATTACAAATTGAACGGTTTTTTAGTAAATTCCGAACGAAATTGATTACAAATCATTCAACTTTTAGCTTTCCCGAATGAAAAACTACGACCCAGTCATGTTTTTAAGTTTTTTTTTTAATAAAAGACTATAAAGCATTTTGAGTTTTCGTACAAAATAATTGCAACTCATTTATTTTTGTGTTTTTAACAACGAAAAAAACACTTGCTAAACCAATTTCCATAATTTAGCACCTTATAACACAATCAACTCATTTAAATTAGAGGTTTCTTACCTTCCCAAGTTAAAGAACTCCACAAGCCAAGATAAAGATGAATTTTATAGCACAATTCGATCCGTTATGACTTTTTTTTTCCTTTTGTTTGCTCTTACAAAAACACACAACAATTCTCAATGTTTTTTGGAATGAATGAAAATGAAGCAAAGAGTTAAACATGTTATACATATAAACATATCGTTTATAATGTGAGTTCGACACCGATACCCGACCTGTTATCATTATTTCATAATTAATATTAATATTCCCATTTAATTCTGGTCTCATAATTATTAATAATCCGCTAGAATTATAACCTGGTTACATCTATACTCGATCCCGACACGTGTTTATTTCACTAATCGCCATACCATTGCTCCAAGCAATATTAATAATTTAATCAACCAAAAAATTAAATCCACGAAATATTTCTCAAAGACGGGTGTTATAATTTTTAAATACACAATAAATTATGAATAATTGTGGTTTATAGTTTTTCTGCTTGAAAAATATTGCAACCAATTTTTATTTTTAGTTTTTTATATAAAAAAACCTACAGCCCATTTAGATCGAAAAAACTAAAAAACCAAAATAGTTCATATTATTTTGTTGGAAAAAACCAAAAATAGAATGATTTATAGTTTTTTCGTTTGGAAAAATTGAAATGATTCGTAGTATTTTTTTTCGTTCGTATTATATATAATTGTGAATAAATAATCAAATATTATCTAATCGTAAATAAATATTCAGAATAAAATTTGGTTTATTTTTGGTATTTATGAAATATTAGAAAACTTAATAAAATAAAATAAATCAATCTAAAAATCTGAAAAGATATTACTATTTTTGATAACTGAAAAGTTGGTGACCTGCTAAACAGGTTTGCAGGTCACCCATTACTATTTTTGATAGAAAAATAAAAAGTTGTTACTATTAATGATAGAAAATAAATAATGTTACTATTAATGATAAAAATGTCAAAAGTTGTTTCTATTTTTGGTCATTTGCCCTATTATAATCTCGTATTTAAAGAGAATTTTACGATTTAAAGTGGTGTATTTAATATTTTTAATTTGCTTGAAATTATATAGCGGAAAACCGTGAACTGAACTACGTGTAACCGTATTCTAATGGGTAACCGAAGATCGGGTAACCGAAACACGATTCATATTTTTACTACTAATCGAAACAAATTGACCCGTGCACATCCTATGGATCACAATACCAACTAATTCGTAGTGGCCGGTTGTGGAGCCATTTCAAGCAAACGGGTCGATAACTAACATATACAAATGTAATTTACTTTTGAAATTTTTTTCAAAAAAACAATTTGTTTAATACATCGTTTTCTATAATTTCAATTTTTTTTTAAAAAACTATGTATTAACTTAATTTGTAACTACAACTCATTTTGATTGTTACGTCCGTTTGACCCATTGGGTCGAAACTGACACTGTAGGTGGGGGTCGTTTGCATCTTGTCACCATCGATACCAATTTAGCTCGAATGATATAATTATCTCATTTTTAACTATATGAACTTAAATGAAATTTATTAGCTTTTCTTATTAAAAAAAATATAATGTTTGGTTTTACATCTAGTTTAATAAAAGTTTTTTAATACAATATATATGCGTCTTAATAAAGCAAAATTTAGAAAGATTGTTAAAAATTCGATGTTAAAAGTATTGGAGTATCTTCTAACAATAATCAAATTAATAAACATTACTCTTCACTTATTCCAAACGAAAAAAACTATGAACCATCATATTCTTAGTTTTTCCGAACAAATAATACAAATCGTTCCAGTTTTTTATTTTTTCAATATAAATGAATCGTTGTTTTTTATTTGAAAACTATAAATCAAAATGGGTCTCAGAAATTTTCATTCGGGAAAACTATAAACCGCAATTATTCATAGTTTTTTCATTCATAGAAACTAAAAAAATGAATTCGTCGCAATTTTTCGTTAGCAAAAATCTAAAAACCGGAATGATTCATAGATTTTTGCTTAAAATATCTAAAAAAAAATTAATGGGTCATAGTTTTTGTTATTCAAAAAAACTAAAAACCCGAATTGGTTGTGGTTCTTTTCATTTGGAATTAAAAAATATAAATTATTCCGTTTTTGTTTTCAAACGAAAAAAACTATGATCCACTCAGGTTTTTTGTTTTCTTGAATGGCAAAAATACGACACATTCGTTTTTTAGATTTTTTTGAACAAAAAAACTATAAACCATTTCAGTTTTAATTTTTCTAACAAATTAATTCCGAATGAAAATATATTGTAATTCATTTTGATTTTTAGTTTTTCAAATAAAAAAACTACAACCAATTTATATTGAAAAAACTAAAAAACCGGAATGATGCATATTTTTTCCCGGAAAAACTAAAAAACAGGATGTTTCATAATATTTCGTTTGGAAAAACTGAAAATCAGAATGTATCGTAGTTCTTTTGTTCATATTATATGTGGTCGTAAATAAATAACCGTATATTATATAACCGAAAATAAATAAGCAGAAGAAATATTACAATATTATAAGGTTATTAAAAAATAAAAATTGTAAATAAATAAATCTAATAAAATAAAAAAAATAATCACTAACAATAGTAATATAACTAAAATAAAATTTAAATAAATAAATAATAATAGAAAATTAAAATCTAAATTTTATTATAAAATTTCACAACAAACTTTGAAGCTTAAATTGAGTTTATTTTGTTGTCTATAAAATATTGAAAAAACTAAAAAACTAAATTTGATTGATTGTAATTTGATATTTTATTGTTACAGATAAAAATATAAAAATATGTTATTATTCTTAATAATTGAAAAGTTATTGGTGACATACTAAATAAATTTGTATGTCACCAGTTACTATTGTTGATAGAAAAATAAAAAGTTGTCACTATAAATGATAAAATTACAAATTTTAATATTATTAATGATAAAAAATAAATAATATTGCTATTAATGAAAAAAAATGATAAAAGGTGTTGCTATTTTGATTATTTGCCCTTTTTTTTTGAAAAATTTGCATAAAAACCTCCCAAGTTGAATCATTTTTTGGATTAAAACCCTCAATCATTTTTTAGATTAAAACCCTCAATCATTTTTATTGAACAAAAAAACTCCAACTAACTAAAACTTATGAAAAAAATGACTTGCAATCTGATGAACTGGTTACAATCTCCTGGCGATTCTTTTGTCTCCGACAAACCTTCTCTCCATGGTACTCAC
Organism: Centrapalus pauciflorus; assembly: GCA_020465985.1. Lineage (NCBI taxonomy): Eukaryota > Viridiplantae > Streptophyta > Magnoliopsida > Asterales > Asteraceae > Centrapalus > Centrapalus pauciflorus. Next base: position 300,211 of record JAANYP010007888.1, on the reverse strand, counting down.
TCGTCTGTGTTTTATGATCCAAATTCACATTTATTGTTCTTTGTTTAAATCTGTGTTTGTTGTTGGAATTCACTTTTTCGGTGAAATTTTGGTGGCCACTGACAACGTGTTGACAGTGGCATGTGATTTTCAACTGATTACAACCGGTAACATCTCAATTCTGTAAAATATACCGGTTGTGGGTTTTTTATGCAATAAAAAATAATTAGAGGTTTTAAACGCAAAAGTAGTCAAACTTAATGGTTTTGTTTGCACAAATTTCCTTTTTTTTCATATAATGATAACACAGTGGTTGGAGATACAGAATCTTGTTTTAGTTCGAGTGATCAAATTACACTAACACGTATTTTTTTAATTATAGTTGTGTGATTTATTTTTCTTTATGTTAGTTGTGTGAGTGGTTAGTAGGTCCCCAAATATAATTTTAACTCTTTCTTTTTCTATATTTTTAAGGGTTATATGCCAAAAATAGCAACAACTTTTTATAGTTTTACCGTTTATACCAACATTATTTATTTTTTATCATTAATAGCAACAACTTTTGTATTTTTTACCGATTATACCAACTTTTGACCTGGAAACCTGCTATAGCAGGTTACCATCAATTAATACCAACAACTTTTATCTTTTTATCAATAATAGCAACAACGTTTTATAATTTTACCAATAATAGCAGCGACTTTTAACTTTTTACCAATAATAAAAACATATCAAATTAAATTTTCCTTTAACTAATCATTATTTAAAAAAACTAAATTTATGAAAAGCGAAACACAATCAAATAAGTTCATAATCTATTTTTTTGTTTAAATTTTGTTAGAGATAAATCAAATGCAATGTGTGTCTATGAAAGTTTAAAAAATATGTTTTCTTTAAGCATTAAAAAATGAAGATTATTTTGATTAGGGGTGAGCATGGATCGATTTTTGGTAAAAACCAAACCAAAACATCGGTTTCTATATTCAAGAAACCGTTCGGTTTGGATTTTAAACTATTTGATTTTTTGGTTTTTATTTCGGTTTCAGTTTGGTTTCAGTTTTTCTTCGTCATGGTTTTCAATCTCAAGTCTTTCTTTGTAAAACCAAAAACCACACACACACACACACACACACACACACACATATATATATATATATATATATATATATATCACACACACACACACACACACACACACACACACACATATATATATATATATAGGGAGGTTCAATGGAAAACCACAATGCACCTGAAAACTTGTGAAAACCGCACCGCACCACCACAAATGCATCAAATTCCCGGCGTGATGCATCAAAATCCCGCGTGATGCATCAAATTTTCCGAGTGATGCATCACCTTATTTACGATCATGCCACCGCGTTTTTAATGAAATGCACCAAATCGGACGGTATGCGTAGGTTTCTATAGTTTTCAGGTGCATTGTGGTTTTCCATTGAACCCATCCCTATATATATATATATATATATATATATATATATATATATATATATATATATATATATATATATATATATATATATATATATATATATATATTGGATTAAACATATATATGGATACATAAAATCAAAGTATATAACACTTAATGCATTCTTTCACAAACAAGATTTAGACATTAAATCATTTTATCATTCAAAACCATGAAAATATACAAATGCAATAATAATAATCATCATAATATGCAAAGTGAGTGTTAGTCTCATATGAAATTTAGACATTGAAAAGTTAAAACTTTCAATAAAAAACTTAAATGAAGAAATGTAATGACGGAAGAGTATTTATAAATTTTAAAATCATAAAACTTCAGTTCGGTTTGGTTTTTCCCGGTTTATATTGACCTCCAAACCGAAATTTTTGGTTTTTGAAAATTCAAAGTCCAAACGGTTTGGTTTTTTGGTTCCGGTTTTTTTGGTTTTTTCGGTTTTAGATTGGTTTTTGGTTTTTTGCACACTCCTAATTTTGATATGTCATATTTTCATGCGTAGCCTTATAGAGGTATGATAGGGGCTACCATTTAAGTGTAACATGACAACGTGAAACTTCATTTTGTATAAGATGTCACTATTTTATAATGAACACATTATGTTATATTTGTATTATTTGTCGGATACTTATTACAACAATATTTGCATTATTTATTTATGTGATAAATAAAAATGAATAATAATAAATAATTATGATCTAATTATAGATAATTAGTATTTTATTTATTTGATAAATGAAATGATAATATTTAAAAGACACGTCCCTTTATTTTATGGAAGATTATATATGATTTAAATTTATGAAAATCAGATGACGTTCAAATAAATAAATAATGCAAATATTGTTGAACTAAGTATCCAAAAAAGAATACAAATGTTGCATAATGTGTTCATTATATTTCTATGACATCTTATACAAAATGATTTGAGTTTCACTTTGTCATGTTACACTTAAATGGTCGACCCTATCATAACTCTAAAACCCGGCTATGCATGAAAATATGACACATCAAAATAATCTTTATTTTTTAATTTCTATAGAAAACATATTTTCTTTATCTCTTTTATAGGCACACATTGCATTTGATTTATTTCTAATAAAATTTAAACAAAAAATGGATTATGAACTTATTTGATTGTGTTTCGATTTTAATAAATTTAGTTTCTTTAAAGTAATGATTAATTAAAGATACATGAAAATTTAATTTGATATGTTTTATTATTGGTAAAAAGTTAAAAATCGTTGCTATTATTGGTAAAAAGTTAAAATGTTGTTGCTATTATTGGTAAAAAGATAAAAGTTGTTGGTATTAATGGATGGTAACCTGCTATAGCAGGTTTCCAGGTCAAAAGTTGGTATAATCGGTAAAAAAATACAAAAGTTGTTGCTATTAATGATAAAAAATAAATAATGTTGGTATAAACGGTAAAACTACAAAAAGTTGTTGCTATTTTTTGGCATATAACCCTATTTTTAAATATTAAATGTTGATTGAATTTAATGAATCAATTGATGTGATTACAATTTCATGGTTTATAAACTTGGGTATTGACCACAACACAAACCAATTCGTGTGGTGGGGATCTCGTCAAAAGACTTCACAAATCCCGATCCATTACAAGTCCAATCCAATTTATTTCGAATGATATTATTATCTCAAATCGAGTTTAGGTTACTCACCGTCAACAGAAGTGGATTTAATTGGAAGGTTTAGGTATTGTTTGAATTGCATGAATTTAAAATAGTAGATTCTAAAATGCATGGATTATAACATATTTTGAAGTATGAAAAAGATGTACGAGAATGGGCAATCAATGAGAAGGTGAAGGTTGGGAAAAAAAAAGACGGAATTTACCACCTTCTTGGAGAAATGGGATCTTAATGCTGAAAGCAATTCAATCACAAGTCTTGAAGTGGAGAAAAGAGATGAAGCATTATTTGATCTAAATCAAATAGAGCAAAAAGAAAGATGTGATCTTTGACAGAAGTCTCGGGTCAAATGGGCAATTGAAGGAGATGAAAATACTAGACTTTTCCATTCGACAGTCAGACAAAGATGGAGAAACATGAATATTAAGGGGTTAATATGTGATGGGGTTTGGTCGGAAAATCCTTTGGTGATTAAAGATTCGGTTCTCAAATACTTTGAGTCCAGATTCAAGGAAAGTCATGAAGGAAGACCAAAGTTCGTTTGTGACAGATTCAAAAGATTATCAAACCATGATGTTGGGATGTTGATTGCTTCTTTTACTATTGATGAAATCAAGGAGGCGGTCTGGTCGTGTGAAGGTTCAAAAGCACCTGGGCTTAATGGGGAAACTTCAATTTCATCAAGCAATTCTGGGATATTATTAAAGATTCTTTTGTGCAGACTATCCAATTTTTTGAACACTCAAATTTTATCCCTACTAGTTGTAATGCTTCATTTATTACCTTGGTGCCTAAAAGACATGATCCCTTGGAAATTTCTGATTATAGACCCATTAGTCTACTTGGATGTATGTATAAAGTTTTGGCGAAATTACTGGCAAAGAGGGTAGCTAAGGTGCTCGGTGGTCTCATAAGATCTAACCAATCAACATTTATCCAAGGAAGACAAATACTAGATGATGGGATTCCCATTAAAGTGGCAGCTTTGGATAAGGAGTTGTCTGCAGTCTGCATTGGTCTCTATCCTAATCAATGGATCTCCTACCAAAGAATTCGAGATGATGAGGGGGTTGCGGCAGGGGGATCCTTTGACCCCATTTTTGTTTCTCCTGGTTGGTGAAGCTCTTCAATTGATGGTTATGACAACCTGTGATAAAGGTATTTTAATAGTGTAAAATTAGCGCATATGGATAGAAATTTGTCACTACTTCATTTGCGGATGATGCATTATTTTTTGGCAAGTGGTCTTTGAGAAACTTAAAAAATCTTTCAAAAATCCTTGATTGTTTCCATGATGTTTCGGGGCTGAAAATTAACTTGTCTAAGAGCTCTCTGATGGGTATTGGTGTTAATTCAAGTGAACTAAGTTTGGTAGCATTGGGCTTGGGATGTTCTGTTGGATCAATTCCTTTTAATTTTCTTGGTCTCCCAGTGGGGGCAAACATGTCTCGCATGAGTCATTGGGATGTTTTAATTGAGAGGTTCAACAAGAAATTAAGCTCGTGGAAGGCTCGAACTCTATCAATTGATGGACGTTTCACATTAATTAAATTAGTCTTAACAGCTCCGCCTATATAATTCTTCTCCTTGTTTAAAGTACCTATTGGGGTTTTAAAGAAGTTAGAAGCAATCAAGAAAAGTTTCTTTTGGGGGTATTCGAATGGGGATAGAAAGATTTGTTGGTTGGCTTGGAAAAACATCATGGCTAGTAAGGAGGTTGGAGGTTTGGGGATACAAAGCTTGGAAGTCAAAAATCTTTCTTTGCTAGCTAAATGACTCTGGAGGTTTGGAGGTTTGAAGCTAATGAACCTGCACTTTAGAAAGATGTAATTGTTGGTTTGTATTGGCAGAATGGATTGAACTCTAGATTGGGGAGAAGTACATGGTGGGATATTTGTAGTGTTAATGATGTGATTGAAGCTAAAGGAATTGGGTTGAAATCTGTTTTTGTTAAAAGAATTCCAGTGGGTTCACTTACAAAATTCTGGGATATCCTTCCTTCTCCTTCTAGGGCGGCTCTAAAGCACATGTTTAAACGGTTATATTCTCTTGAAATTAATAAAGAAGTTAGCTTCAAAGACAGATGGGTGGTTCATGGCTCCTCTGGAAGGGGTAATTGAATGTGGAGAACACAGATTAGAGGAAGGGCTACAGAAGAGCTAAAGAATTTAGAAATAATATTGGGTAGTATGACATTGAATATTTCTGGCAAGGACTCGTTTCATTGGAGTATGGACCATAAGGGTGAGTAGTTTGTTGGGAAACTCTCAGCTAAGTTACAGTCTCTTATTCCCGGTTTGAATGGCGGAAACGTCAAAAGTTTCTGGTGCTCTTTGATTCCAATTAAGGTTAATCTTCTAACTTGGCGGATACTAAACATTGTCATTCCCACTAGGATTAATTTATCCAGGAAATATGTTATTGCTAACCCACGGATAGCCTAACTAAGATAGCCAATTCTGGTTTTGGGGTGAAAGAGGCGATAGAGGGGAAGGGGATACTTAGTTGTCTTTATTGTAACATGGAAATGAAGGACATTGAGCATTGCTTTCTCAAATGCCAAAGAATAATTCTGCTTTGGAGGAAAATTTGGAGATGGTGAAATGTTCTGGTGATTTGTTGGACTCGTTTGCTACATTCAAATTGACTACCTTTCTTAATGGAAATCAGAGGAATTACATTTCAACTTTTAACGGTGTTATTATGGTCGCTTGGTGGGTGATTTGGAAATGGAGAAATATAATTCTTTATGCCTCGCAGGAAGATCGTGGAAATGTTACTGAGTTGGACTTGTTTCGTTAGGTGCAAAGGCTTGCTGGTATTTGGTTTGAAAATAGGTGCTCGTCTTCAAAATTTAATAGATCATGTTGGATTAATAATCCGTCTTTGTGTGTTTCCTAGATGAGTTTTGATCTTGTGGGTTGAAAGATGAGTTTGTTTGTAATCATGGAAGTTCCTTCAACTTGGAGACTTCCTTCTTCTTTTATGTTAATAAATCTTTGTATTTTGAGAAAAAAAGAAAAAAGAAAAAAATCATTTATTTTTATTTTTTATCCAATCATGACATTTTAAAGCCAAGTCCTAAAAGAGTTGTTTAAATTTTTCAGAACAAATGGCACCTTAGGGTTCAAAGGATCCTAATAGAAATATATTCGAATTGTTTTTTTTTTTTTTTTTAAATTTGGGATTTATTCTTCAAAAAACAGAGTCATGTTTTTTAAGAAGCTTTGTAATAAAATGAACTTTTATAAGTCTTGTACTATTATGATAATCTTTAAACCGAACCCTATAAAATTTATTTTTGGATCCGTCAATGTTATACTAACGTACTTATAAAATGTAATATGTGGTACATGAATTTTTTATTTACACATATGGTGATGTGTGCGTCTATTGAAAGAAAATGTGTGTGTGTGTGAGAGAATCATATTTAAATGAGTACTACATCTTTCGCTTGATACCGAATGTTCTATTTTAAACAAAATTTTTTGACGTAAAAATGTAAAAAATAACCATATAAATTTGTATCATAAGTTTTTATTAAGTAAAATTGTAAAAAAAAAAAGGTCATGTGAATGAATGAGTTTTTATCATTTATTCACATGATATTTTTTTGTAATTTTACTTGATGAATCCTATGATATCAATTTATATTAATTTATAATGATATTTTTTTACACATTTTATGTAAAAAATTTAGTCTTAAATAGTATTTTCAGTACCTTGCAAAAAATCTAGAAACCTGAGTGTGTGTGTGTCTATATATATATATATATATATATATATATATATATATATATATATATATATATATATATATATATATATATATATATATATATATATATATATATATATATATATATATATATATATATATATATATATATATATATATGTATATATGTATATACATATATATATATATACATATATATAGGGGTGGGTTCAATGGAAAACCTATATGCATCGGAAAACCCGGGATCCACTTTATAGCCATTGGATCAGGTGATGCATCACGCAGAAAGTCGATGCATCACGCGGGAATTTGGTGCATCAAGCGGGGAATTTGATGCATCATGCGGGAATTGTGATGCATTTGTGGTGGTGCATGGTGGTTTTCCAAAGTTTTCCGATGCATGTTGGTTTTCCATTGAACCCACCTCTCTCTCTCTCTCTCTCTCTCTATATATATATATATATATATATATATATATATATATATATATATATATATATATATATATATATATATATATATATATATATATATATATATATATATATATAGGGTCAGGTTCTATGGGGCACCATATGTATCGGGAACTAAAAAAAGAACCAACCACAGCCTTTAGATTAAATGATCATTGATGCATCACGCGATGCATGTATTTGGTATGCATAGGGGTATTTTGGAAAGAATAAATATAGATAGTCAAATAAAATTTAATTTTATATTAACTAAATATTCAATCAATACCTAAACAATAAATGCTAATTAATATTGATTGATACACTTCCAAAATTACAAAATCTAAACAAATTCAAAAAAAAGATTTGATGTCGATGCATCTAATATTTATCTTTCAATTCGTGATGCATCTCGGTTTCTTCATCCTCATTTTCGTTCATATTCAACATCTTCTTCATCCCACCATCATGCATCATCAAAATGGTGATGCATTTTCATCGGATTTATCTTCAAAACACGATGCATCTTCATTTGATTCATCAAAAATCACGATGCATCTTCATTTGATTTATAAAAAAACACGATGCATCTTCATCGTATTGCATCTCGGCCATAAAAAAACACGATCCATCTTCATTCGTGATGCATCTCGGCCATATTCATCCAAGATGATGCATCTTCATCGGATTCATCAAAAATCATGATGCATCAGATTTGTCTTCCATAAACATCGGATAAACACGATTAATCTTTCAAAAATTTCCATAAAGAAAATGCATAAAAAACAACTATACCTTTAAACGATATCATTTCATCATTATCATTATGAAATCATCATCATCATTGTGAAATCATCATCATCTTCATTAAAATGGCACCATGAACCGACTGCTATGCATGGGGCGGTGACCGCCGACTTTAGAGAGAGGGATGCCAATGGGGGTGGCGGCCACCGAGAGAGGGGGTGGTGGCCGCCGGCTTTAGAAAAAAGGAGGAGAGAGATAAGGGTGATGATCATCTTCATTAAACTGCAACGTGAACCGGTTGCTATGCATCGGGTGGTGGTCGCCGACTTTAGATAGAGGGGTGGCAATGGGGTGGTGGCCGGCGGGAAAGGGGGTGGTGGCCGGCCGCCGGATTTAGAGAGAGGGGGAGAGAGATAAGGGTGAGGGAGAGAATGTGGGAGGGATAAATGGAATTTTGTTATTTTGTTAATTTAATGATTTAATTACCTAACTTAATTCCTTCTATTTTAAATGTTTCTAAAATATATTTTAATTATAATTAAATATAAATTACAAATTTAGCATTCATAAAACGCTCTTAATGCATTTTTGGTTCTCATTTGGTTCTCGATGCATATGGTGCCCTATAGAAACTCAATCTATATATATATATATATATATATATATATATATATATATATATATATATATATATATATATATATATATATATATATATATATATATATATATATATATATATATATATATATATATATATAGACACACATGTATAGTAACCGGTAAACGGTAGTACAATTGAGACCATATTGAATTGGACTGATATGAAATTATGAAAATTCAATGTCATAAGATATCAACATATTTTTTAAAATTTATCATAAATAAACTATTATTACACATATTTTATTTAGTTTATTAATATGATACATAATTACTTATACTAACATGTGATTAGTATTGTCCGTAAATTTTGATTTTCATGTTCATCTTTTTTGTTTTGATTTTCAATTTTTTAAATTCAATTTGTTAACCAAAAGGTTTACTCATGTTCAAATGTGATATTAAAAATGTCGGCATTAAAAAACAAAATACTTTAATATTTTTTAAATAAATAGAATAAAAAAGTTGATGTACGTCATGCTTTATTTTAAAAAACTACAAACTTTATCACCCATATTCCTTTTCATGTTCATTTCTTTTCAATAAAACTCGACATTTTAATATATAAAATATTTACATTATAGAGGATGTTTTGTTTTGCGTTATGACTGAGATCAATAGATTATCATGCTACAATAACGTAAATGATTGTTTAAAAAATTAATTGTAACACACTTTTTCATAAGTTAAAAGATGTAGTTTATTTGATTAATAAGTGATTATTTGATCATTTTACAAGTTAAAACACAAATCCAAACAGTTAAAAAGCTGATTATTTGGTAATTGTGATAGCAAACAGTAAAAACTAAACCAAACATTAACCTCTTGTAGCAATTTTTGTACCAACTATGATCTGATTATTAATTTCCAAAACGCTACAGCAGTTTTTCAAACGAAAATCCAAACACCCTTATAATCTTGTACTAATAATTAGACAAATATAATTTATTTAATATCTTATTGTAATTATTATATCAATCCACGAATTATATTTTCTATATTAAAGGGTTATACATGGCACATTATAAATTGAGCATCATGGAACCTATGGCTAATAATTTCATCCTTCGTAAATATAAATATAATATTATTTATTAATGTATTTTTTTTGGTTGAATTGAGTAAGGTATGGAAACAAGAATAACATGTTTTTAATATTTTTTAAAAACAAAATTAATAATAAAGAAATATAAAGCCAACGATTCCGTGTACCAACAAAGATTTTACGGGACCCTCGAATATTAAATAATAGACTTTATTAATTCTCTCTTTCATTTTTTTTTATTTCAAGTTGTATTAAATAAATATCTAGTTATTTTTTAATATTTACTAAAAATAAAAAGCTGAAATTTAAAAATATCGTGAAGTGAAAGTATTTATAAATATGCTTTGAACAGAAATGAAAAAGATAATATTTATAACCCAATATTAATTTTGTTTGTCAAACAAATTTTTATGTTTTAGCTTTTTCCAAACATAAAAAAATGAAAGTTAAATTTATAGCGTAAATCCAGACACTCTCGTATGCAACATATAAGCCTTGTGAGTACATTTAATAAATATTTTTTAGGATGCGGTTGGTAATGTGTAATCGAAATAACGGAATCTTATGTTGTTTTACAATCTTTTTTTATCTTGTGGTGAATCTTAATGCAAGACGTAGATAATTAAGTTTATTATAACCTTTAGTTCTCTCAATTTCGTATCAACAGGGGGAGAATAAAAGATATAAAATGAGAATGGGGTTTTATAAAAAAAAAAAAAAAACAATTATTTTCATTGTCAATTTATTATTTAGGGTTAATATTGAAAAAAACCCTAGAAACTTTCACAAATTTATCGATTAAGTCACTGTATTTCCGAGTGTTTAAGTCCCTAAACAATTTTTGTCTTATTCAAAATAATATATTTGACCTGTTTAGCGGGTCACTAACCGGTAAACGGTACAGTGGTCTAAACAAGAAAAAAAAAGTCCAGTGACTTAATCGTGAAAATTGGAAAAAAAGTTGATTTTTTATAATAATAAACTATTCAAGTAACTAATTGTGTTACTTGTTAAGCAGATAGCATGTTAAAAACATATAGTTTTGAATAAGACAAACTTTGTTTAGAAACTTAATACTCATAAAAAATCCAGTGACTTAATCGATGATTGCATGAAAGTCCGTAGGATTTTTCAATATTAACTCTATCATTTATGTTGAACTATTATTTGTTAAAAAAAAAAAAAAAAAACTTGTAAAAGTTAAACGATTGTATTTCCTACAATATGATCGTAGCAAAAGCTAAAAGTAGTCAAAAAGTCTCGGAAAGGCTAAGTTAGAATAATGTATGGAATATATATAAATTGCATTTTGTCTTCCATAAGGTCGTCGGTGGACCAATGGACTCAAAAAAATATTTTTTTTTTAAAATATTTGTAGTTAAGTTTGACTCGTAGACTCATCTTGAAGTCAAGTTTACGCCATACGGATTACGGGCAGACATACTGAATTATAACTATCTATTGCTGGCGGTGGTTAAAGCCACCAGCAATTATCAACCGTTGGATCTTGATCTATTGATTCTGGGTCATTGATAAGCATTTAATTTGATAGTTACGTTAATACCCTTCAAAAAAACTATTCAAAAACAATGACAGTTGCCATTAAAAGGGTATAATCGTACAATTACAACAATCATACAACTACCCACTCACCCACATAAACTACTCACTAAGGAAAAAACCGTCACTTTTTTTATTAATTTGATGGTTATTTTGAAGGAAAAAAACTGCTATAATATAGTTTTATGTACACCCCCACTCACACCACTTCCAAGTTAAAAGACTTGATTACCCATATGCTAAAAGCACTAAAATACAAAATAATTAGAAAAAAAAAACAAGGGTAAGTTAGAGATTTCAATAATACAATTATGATGTCAATAATAAATCTTTATCATAAATAGTACTCACCCCATCATTTGGATTCATTTTTTTTACGAAGCTCTTTCAAAACCTGTAAAAATCGACAGGTTCTCTTCATGTTCTTCTATTGTTTTTATAGATTATTATTAATTTCAATTCTCATTACTAATCAGTTTTGTTTTCTTCTTTTCATTTTCTTTTTTAGTCAGTTAGATTAATGAACAATCAGTTTCTGATTAGAAACACGCCGCTAACATGCATTTTCTTAACCAGATCATCGATCTCTATGTTGTAAAACATGAACTATGGAGTTACAAATGAATAGACGAAGGTAAGTTAAACTTTTCATATAATGAATTTCATTTTAACATTTGTTTTCAATTTGAAACAAATAGAGTTTGCATCAAATAATGTATATTTTTTTCATACAGTTGGTTTCAATAAACATCTTCTATTATCAATTTGCAAGCAGTCCGCATGAGAATAGACAACAAGGTAATGTATAATTTTGCAGCTAATTAATTTCAATACTTATATATTCTAATAATCAGGTCACCAAATATCATTTTAGACAGAAAATAGATGGATAACTATCTTAACAAAATCATAGAGGTAATACTTTATTTTTATATTGTCAGAGTAGAAAACACAATTTCTTTTTCAAATCCGGTGATATTGTTATAATTTATGTGTTGCAGAAAACAAAGAATACAACATGCATATGTCATATGTGATACGACGAGGTAAATTATATGCACTTTTATCTTTTCTGACTATTTTCAAATCGTTTTCAAAATTTCTACACCAATTCTATCGAATGCACTTAATTGTATTTTAAAATTTTAACTTTTCAATTCTATCCAAGAAACAAAATTACTTTTTTATTTATCATAGATAACATATATAACATATTTATAATCACAATTATATAGTCACAACATTTATCATATAAGGCAAAAACAATAAAGATGTTTGATAATATTTTCAATTTTACAAACAAGTTTTGAAAGTCCGTCGAGGATCTAAGCCTATTTTTAGCCAAAAAGAAATTCCAACAAAAGGGAAAAAAACAAACGGGTCTGATTATTATAATTATCGTAACAACAAGCGAAACAAAACATGATTAATACTACTACTATTAGTTGGAAAAAATGTAAAAAGAACAATGGAAATTAAAGCAAACTATGGTTTGATCGACACAAAAAAAAATATAAAAAGAGGATAAACGAAGATTCCACAACAAATGTTTAGACCTACCGTGCTTTCATAGATCTCTATTTCCAGGTTTTAGATCTACGACGGACAACTAGAACAATGAAACCACCGATGCACGAGTACGACGGATGGTTGCATAAGAACGTAATCGTCGTCGGTAGAATATTTTTTCCTACTTGCTAGCTTCAGTTGTCTGTTAAAATGTTTTACTATGCACTTGGATTGTAAATAAGTACACTTATAATTGTGATGCTACGGTTTAGAATATTTTTACATTTGAATGATATTTGTTTTATCTTTTAATGTTTCTTATACAAGTTTTGAAATCATTTTTTCTTTGTGTTAAGGTTTTTAAATTTGTTTGCTATGAAAATTTACTAGGTACCAATAAATTTATGAGTATTTTGTTCAATACAATGTCCATTGCTTATGTTTAGTTTTACATTTACACAATTCGTAAAAATATCAAATTAAGAAATAACATATGAAAAACTTCTGCATTCAATCTCTATATAAACAATATGGTATATAGTTATATTTTGATAGTTATATATTTTGTTTTTAAACAAACTAATATATCAAGTACTTATAATCACACATTATGTTATTATAAAAATTCTATAATCCTTTAAAACGGCATGATCCGGGCACCGCACGGGTAAAAATACTAGTTATTCATGGTTTCGAAAACCCGAGTTGGCGACAAATTGATCGTCCAATGATTTTAAAGACCAAACTGATTTAACTAGTTGGATACTCGGATCGGTTTTCAAAAATAGGAAAGAAGTCTATCTTATAGCAAAGTTTCCATTAAAAAAATAAAATTCTAGAAAATAATTATAGTATAATAATTTCTAAGTTAAACATTATAATTTTAAGTTTCATAAAATATCAAGTATTCAAATTTCACCATATTCAAGATAGAAACTAAAATACCAAATATTGAAAGTTCAATTTACTTTATAATATGTATACTCTAAAATGAGGTGAAATGAATGAAAAATGAGAGCAGAGATATATATGAATAAGTTTGTGTAAAGGATTTGCGTCTCCAATAATTGAATATGTCAAAAGAATGAAATTCTAGAATGAATGTAATATGTCTAAATCCAAATATTGTATTTTGTTTGGTTGGCAAAAAGAAATGAAATTTGGATTCAATTCCTTTTGTTGTTTTCTGTTTGGTTTTATAAATCTGTCAAATGAATTGGAGTTTGATTATGACAAATGATCAAAATATATTATTAATAAATTTTCAAATTAATAGAACATAATTTTTTTTTAAAAAATGAAAATTAATAAAACGGTGTATTAAACAAATTGTTTTTTGAAAAAAAATATATAAAATTATGTAATTTATGACTTTTGGTCAACCTGTTTGACCCGTTTGTTTGAATGGACCGAAATTGCCCTCTTATAGAGTTATAGGTATGGTGAGAGGGGTCGTATTAGGCCAAGTCAGTTTGATATGATAGATATGAAAGAATAAAGAATATATGTCATGAAAATAAAATGTTCATATCTTGATAACTCCCATGGAAAACACAATCATTTAGTAGATGGAATGTTTTGTTCATTCCATGAAATATGACAGCCAAACATGCTATGAGAATAAAATGTTCATTCATTTTTCTATAAGATTCTTCAGAGTCTAAACCAAACACCCTTTTATTTCTATTTTTTCATTCACTTTCTTTCCTTAAAAATTCATATTTTTTTTATCACTTCCTTCCCGTTTTCATTAATTTTCTTTCATTTTCCATCTTAAATCATTTAAACTAGAACACAACGTAAAACATTATGAAGGATAAAAAAATACCTCATTTCTCTCTCTCTCTCTCTCTCTCTCTCTCTCTCTCTCTCTCTCTCTCTCTCTCTCTCTCTCTCTCTCTCTCTCTCTCTCTCTCTCTCTCTCTCTGAAATAATTGGGTAAACAAGTATTGGGATAAAAAATTAAAAAATGTGAAAAAAAAAAAAATCTGATGTCACACTGAAGTGTAATAGAAACAATAGATTTTGTAAAGATGGGTATTCCCATCTTCCTCAACCGGTTTATGAACCATGGATAATTTTTGATAAATACTTAGTTATAGATAATGTATGTAAACTTAAAATTAAAACATATAAATATTAATAATTATAAAAAATACAAAAAAAATTAAAATTATTTGTCACAGATATTATTCATTTGTATTTTTAAATGTACATGAAAGATAAGAAGCAGTATTCATGGATTTTCAAAACAAAAACCCCATACAGATGATTTTTTTTACTTTAATATTATTTTATTAATACAATTTGTAAGATACACATGTCATATCCTCGTTAATCCGCGTAACGGTCCGTTTAATCGTCAAGTGACATATAGTTACTCATTTAATAGAATACACACACTGACACACACACATACATACACATATAACACACACACACACAAATATATATAAATTTAACGCACATTCACATATTCTAAGTACATGAAATCATGTATCACATAAATGTACGTTCACATATATGCAAATTTACGTAAGTGTACGTTCACATCGTTTTTAAGAAATTAGGAGATGTGAATGTTTGTGAAATTTACATAAGATTTTTATAATGTTACTTAAAACATGTTTATGAAAAAAAATTTCAAAAAAACTTTTTTAAAGATAGTACATTTTAGCGTGCTGCATAACTAGCGGTACTCGCTCGAACTATATTCTATGTACGTATGTATGTATATTATTTGAAGAATTAAAAAAAATCATGTAATCCATTGTTGATTTATTGAAAAGGGTTTTTGTAATAATTATTAATTTTTTTAAAAAATTTATCAATATAATATTGAACAAATTATTATAATTTTCATCTATATAAAAATAACAATTCAAGGATACCAATTTTAATTAGTGTATGATTTCTTTATGGTTTTGGTCCATTATTCTTTTCCTTTAAATATATTTTGTCCACTTAAATATAATACTCAAATAATTATTAGTTTAATGGAATAATTTAATTAATTAGTTACGATTACTTAAAGTATTAGTATAATAAATAAAAGAGTAAATTACAGAAATCATCCCTGTGGTTTATTCAAAATTATGAAAATGGTCCCTCAACTTTCAAAGTTGCAGTGACGGTCCCTCAAACCACTTTTTACTTGCAGAATTGGTCCTTCTATTTTATAAATTTTTAAAAATGACGATTATGCCCTTATCTAAATTACAAGTTTGGTAAATTCATTTTTGGTCCTTTTTCTTGATTTTTTACTTTTGATTTTAAATTTGAAATATTAATTTAATGAACTATGATTTAATTCATTATTAAATATATTAATATTATTATTATTATTATTATTATACCTATTTATTTTGTAAAATAAATCTATATTTATTTACTAATAATTATTTTTATTTATATATTTAATTAGTTTATTTATGCATCTTTTTATGTATTCAATTTATTTATTAAGGTTTTATTTATTTATATTTTATTGGTTAAACTATTTGTATAATTTTATTATTTATATTTTTTTCATCAAACTATTTCATTCCGTTAATAAATTAGGAATTTATGTAAATTTTGTTTTAAATTTACTAATTCATTACATTTTTATTTAAGTTTACTAATTTATTATTTTTTATTTAAATATTTTTTTACGCTAATATGTTTTTACTTAAATTTAATATTTTATTTGTTGGATTTAAATATTTTGTTATGCCAGTACATTTGGATTTCAATTTGTTATTTTATTTTTTTTTATTTAATTTTTGCTACGTTAATATTAAGTAAAAATTAACAAAATATTTAAGTGTAAACGAACAAAACATATGTTGATTTAAGTGACTAAAGTATTTTGGTCTTTTTTATTTACAAGTTTGTACATTAATATGTCTTATTCAGTATCACTTAAATATTTTATAATTTTCGCTTAATTATTAACGTATGAAAATTTTAAATCAAAACAAATAAAATAATAAATTGAAATCTAAATGTAGTGGCATAACAAAATATCTAAATCCAACAAATAAAATAATAAATTTAATTAAAAACATATTAGCGTAACAAAATATTTAAATCATAAATAATAAATTAGTAAACTTAAATCAAAACATAATGAATTAGTAAATTTAAAGAAAAATTTAAATAAACTCAAAATTTATTAACGGAATGAAATAGTTTTATGGAAAAATTATACAAATAGTTTAACCAGTAAAATATAAATAAATAAAACTTTAATAAATAAGTTGAATACATAAAAGGATTCATAAGTAAACTAATTAAATATATAAATAAAAATAATTATTAGTAAATAAATATAGATTAATTTTACAAAATAAATAGGTATAATTAATAATAATAATAATAATAATATATTTAATAATGAATTAAATCATAATTTATTAAATTAATATTTCAAATTTAGAACCAAAAATAAAAAAGCAACAAAAAGGACCAGAATTGAAATTACCAAACTTCTAGTTAATAGAAGGGCAAAACCGTCATTTTTAAAAATTTTAAAAATTAAAGGACCAATGTTGCAAGTAAAAAATGATTTGAGGGACCGTTACTGCAACTTTGAAAGTTGAGGGACCGTTTCCATAATTTTAAACAAACCACAGGGACCATTTCTGTAATTTACTCTAAATAAAAACAACAATCATAAGGATCATATTAAACACTATTATTGTTTTACCAATGGTATTAGTTCATTGATAAGTAGTTTAAAATATCATTATGTTGTTTGTCCCTTAATTTTTAGTAGTTAATTGCGCAAAAAATTATCAACTTGTCAGTTTTTTGTGATTAAAGTCCAAACTATTTTTTGTTACATAGAAAATCTCAAACTAACTAAAATCAATTTTTCAAATTTTTATCAATGGGTAATCGGTTGAAACCGGTTTTTAATCCTACATGGGCCGGTAAATAAACTACGTGGAATAAATTTTAGTTGTTGAAACCGGTTGCCAAGTATTACATATCATTTAAACCCCGTTGATAATTTTTAATTGTAATTTTAAAAAAAGGGATTACATCATCAACGGGGGTTTAAATGATGTGTAATACTTGGCAACTGGTTTCAACAATTATAGTTTATTCCACGTAGGTTATTTACCGGTCCACGTAGGATTAATGACCGGTTACCCATTGATAAAACATTGATTTACTGATTTTTAGTTAGTTCGGGGTTTTCTATGAAACGAAAAATGGTTTGGGGTTTTAATCCCAAAAAACTGAGAAATTTGAGGTTTTTGCGCAATTATCCCTATTTTTTAAAAGATACATTTCAATTATGTCAGAAAGTATTATCTTTAACGAGTAGTTGTGAAAAAAATCCTCAGGTTGGACCATTTTTATGATTAAAACATTCAATCATTTTTCATTGCACAAAAAAACTTCCAGCTAACTAAAACTTATCAAAATTAGTTTTTTTTTCAAAAAAAAAAAAAGACTTGCAACCTGATGAATCGATTACAATCTGCTAACCAACCATTCGATTTCGAAAAACCTTCATTCTAGCAAACTCATTTGTCTCTATTTTATTGTGAAATTCACATTTATGAAAATAAAATGTTCATATCTTGATAACTCCCATGGAAAACACAATCATTTAATAGATGGAATGTTTTGTTTGAAATTAAATTGTCATTCCATGAAATTTGACAGCCAAACATGCTATGAGAATAAAATGTTCATTCATTTTTCTATCAGATTCCTTCAGAGTCTAAACCAAACGCCCGTTCAATTTTATTTTTTCATTCACTTTCTTTCCTTTAAAATTCATATTTTTTATCACTTCCTTCCATTTTCCATTAATTTTCTTTCATTTTCCATCTTAAATCATTTTAACTAGAGCACAACGTAAAACATTATGAAGGATAAAAAACCTCATTTCTCTATTTCTCTCTCTAAAATAATTGGGTAAATGAGTATTAGGATAAAAAATTAAAATATGTAAAGAAAAAAAAACTGACGTCACACTGAAGTGTATAGAAAGAATAGATCTTGGAAAGATGGGTACTCCCATCTTCCTCAACGTTCATGGATAATTTTTGATAAAAAATTAGTTATAGATAATGTATGTAAACTTATAATTAAAACATATAAATATTAATAATTATGAAAAATACAAAAAATACAATTATTTGTCACAGATATTATTTATTTGTATTTTTAAATGTACGTGAAAGATAAAAAGCGGTATTCATGGATTTTCAAAACAAAAACCCCAGACAGATGATTTTTCACCTTATTTTATTAATATAATTTGTAAGATACACATGTCACATCCTCGTTAATCCGCGTAACTGTCTGTTTAATCGTCAAGTGACATATAGTTAGTCTTTTAATAGAATACACACACATAGACACACACACACACATATAACACACACACACACACACACACACACACATATTCATGTGAACGTGAAAAAATTCATGTGAACATGCTTAGTGTGAATATACGTTCACAACTGTGCAATTCATGTAAACACACACGTTTCACATAGCTCTAGTGTGTCTTTATGTGTGATTTTTTGCAAGTAGTCTTATACTATTGATGAAACACCCTTCCGACAAAATAGATGTTTCGCGAACAATTAACAATAATTATCAGAATATACTTGCGGAAATGTGGTCAAATTTAAATTTTCAATATTCAAAAGTCATTAACATGATACTTCCCACTTTGTCGCCTAATATTGAGCAAAGTGTGGGGTATCATGGATCAAAGCATATAGAGTTTACAATTTTTAAACATCCTAATTACTTAACCATGGATAAAACTAAATTCATTCACGCGCATATACCAAAGCGGCAGTCCACTAAATCCCCACCCAAAGATTTATCAAAGACATGCGAAAACAATGGAGTCGCTAGTCAAGGTCCAATCCACTATCAATATGGTCCAACGAGACCCTTTCCTTTTTCCTGAAAGGTTAGCAACAAAAAGGGGGTCAAAAAAGTTGAGTGAGTTACTAGATTAGAAGGGTACATAGTATACATGCATGCAATGATAAGCAACAAGTATGTTCAATAACCAATATGATCAAGTGCTCAATTTAGGCTTAGAGCTAGCCCAACATATTGCTCCATTTAGACTTAGAGCTAGTCCAACATATTGCTCAATTTAGACTTAGAGCTAGTCCAACATAGTGCTCAATTTAGACTTAAAGCTAGTCCAACATATTCATGAATATCCAGGTGAGGTCAATTGAAAGCATACTAAGCATGGTGAGGTCCAACGTGCCTCACACAAACCCAAATAAATCATTCATAGAAGGAAATGAAAGCAAGTATGAAACAACTATCGACATGTCAACAAATAGCTCCACGAGGTATTCAACGAGGTATAGTTCCACAAAGCATATCAAGTATAGTGAGGTCCAGCGTGCCTCACATAAGCCCAAATAAATCATACATAGAAGAATTGAAATCAAGTATGCAACAATTATCAATATGTTAACAAATAGCTCCACGAGGTATTCAACGAGGTATAGTTCCACAAAGCATATCAAATATAGTGAGGTCCAACGTGCCTCACATAAGCCCAAATAAATCATACATGGAAGAAATGAAATCAAGTATGCAACAATTATCAATATGTCAACAAATAAATCCACGAGGTATTTAACGAGGTATAGTTCCACAAAGCATATCAAGTATAGTGAGGTCCAACATGCCTCACATAAGCCCAGAGAATGATATACGTGAGAATTGAGGGTACATATGCAACTACCATCATAATATAAACAATAAACTCAACTCTAGGTGAGATCAAATGAAAGCATATCAAGTAGAGGGAGGCCCAAGGTGCCTCACATGTGCTCAATGAATCAACATATCAGAATTGAGGACAAATAGGCTACTACTATCAAGATATCAACAATTAGTTCAACAACATGTTCAACGAGGCAAAACAAAAATATACATGAACTATATGTAACACCAATACTAGAACTCACAGTGATCGGTTTACAAGATTTTCCAAAGCCTTCCATTGAAGTCACAATAGTCCGGAGAATGGCTAAAGCTTGCAATCAAGCTCCTTTCGACTCAATTCACCTAAAAGCATTCATAACGCGTACCCGTAAGCTCCCAAACACAATATAAGACTCTATGAGTGTCCTATTAGTATTGGGACATCAAACCGAAGGCACTAAGTTCAAATGAGGCCTTACAAGTTCCGTAATATATCAAAGGCCCTCAAACCCTTTAAACACTTAATTTAGAAATGCATTGGACGCGTAAGACCCGATCATCGACCCCCAACCTTGCAAAACGAAATTCTGGGACAACAAGGTGGTCATGGTGCGACCATAAGGGTGGTAGCGCCACTACCAACCCCATGCCCGCTCTGACTGCACCTTAAATGCCCATAAATGCACCAGAACACTCCAAAACTTCCATAAATGCTTTTAACAATCATAAGGGACTTTTCAACCATATAATTAGCATATTAAGGTCCCTTAAACACCTCTAAACATATCATAATAGTTTCATAACATTTCATGATCCCGTGGAGTTCATACGGACTCCGAACGAGTCCGAAAATGACTAAAAACTCCAACCAACGACACCGAGCTCCAATTGAGCTTGGATTCAATTCGAATCAATACCATAGCACGATTTAACATATTAGGGCTATGTTTAGACATTCAATCTATGTTTACACATTGAAACTCAATCCCAAAACGTTTAGGAACTCGTTGAGGCATTTCACCAAATACGTGGCGTGCGGTTTAGCCTTAAAACACCAATTTAAGTTCTTGCACATACTTTGTGTTTCACAACACATGAAAACCCTTTAATAACATAATTAGACACTTTCCAAACACATTATACTATAACATAGCATTTTATTGCTTCATGGAGTTCATACGAACTCTAAACGGGTTTTAAGGACCAAAACTCAAACTAAGCCTTCAAAACTCCAAATGAGTTCCTACTAACTTCCTTTTAATTCCATTGCTATAAATAACATGCTTGGATCATAATTTATCATATGAAATATGCAAAAACACTATAAACCCTTCTCATCCACCATTGGAGCTCAAATGGAGCTCCAACTTGGGTTTTTACTCAAAATCACCTATTCAACTCACTCAATCACGATTTTATGACTCAAATACGTTTATAAACCATAAAAATTAACCTATACATGATTTTTGAGTCATTTACTAACTCAACCTTACAAAACCCATCTAGGGTTCCATTCTCCAACAATGGAGGAATGGAGAAAGAATGGAGGTGAGTATACCTTTCAAGATGCTTCTAATATCAAAATCTTGAGCTTCAATCTTCACATTTGCTCATCAAACTCCCAAAACCCTAGCTCCCTTCTTCTTTCTCTTTTCTTTCTTTTTGAAACAAAAAAAATGAAAAGTGAATGGGTGTGTTTGTGTGTGTCTTGGACGATCAAAGAGAAGAAAAGGGTGGGGATTTTGGCCTTTGGCCAATCCCACCCCCAACATACACATATTGACAATACACACCCCTCCACAATTAATCTTTTATTTGCAAATCAAAACTACAATGCTATTAGACGCAACAATTAAATAATTAAATACCCAACTAAGTAGTTTTGACATAATTATATTATATGGATTCAAACACTACACTAAACCATTCTTATGTCATACTAATCATTATTTAGTTGTCAAAGTACATTACCGATTTTTGTCATTTCAGTACAACCCAACATTTTATTTTTCTTTAATCATTCAAGTTTCAATAATAGCAATCATCACTAATATATGGTAATTAACTCATAATATTGCACTTAAGTTCACAATTATAATTGTTTTTACAAAGTTAATTACCCTTTTAATATTGGGGTGTTACAATTCCTCCCTATTTAAA
>JAANYP010007888.1:125000-270000 GCA_020465985.1 Centrapalus pauciflorus | reverse complement strand
GTAATTTTTTTTATCCTTTTATTCTAAATTAAATACAGATAAAGTTAAATCTAAATTAATATTTACTATACACACACATATACACAAATTTAAAAATAAAAAAAGTTTAAAAATAACTACTATCGTATATTAAGAAAAATAGATATATAATATTTTTAACAATTGACTATATTTTTCTTGTATTTTTCTGTAATAATTAACATTTATATGGTTATTTTTAAATTTATATACATATTTTATAACTAATTATTTTTAAAATTTATCCACATAATACGTAGGTTCATAAATTATGTATAAAAAAGTGCTAGCTGATTTATAATGTATTTTTCGTTTATTACGTAAATTACGATATGTTCTACTTTCTATGCTTTACTTTTTTAGTTAAAACTAATAAGTAATGCTTCTATATCATCATTAAATTTTATATTTTTAATTACTTTTTAATTATTTTACACCTTCGATTGATACCAATTATATAATATGAAAAAAAATCAACATATTTTCATGTTTTTTTACTATTTAGTCCCTTCGAGTTATTTTTTCTTAAAAAAGTCCTCAAGTTATTGTTTTCAATCCGGCATTCGGAAAAGTTTTGGTTTTTTCATAATCAACCCTGACTTTTTTCACAAACAACCAACATGTTTTAATTATTTTTCTCCGAAAAGTCCATAAGCTTGAAGATTTTTTGTTGAAAAAAGTAAAGAAAAATTCCAAAAATCACAAACAAATATATTACTTAAGGATTTTATTGGTAAAAAATAACACGGAGGGGCTAAACCGCAAAAACGTGAAAAACATGTTGGTTTTTTTCCATATTACATAAAACAATTGATTATTTTTCAAACAAACCTCACACGGGTCTATTATTAGTATTATAAAAACTAAAATCTCAGTATCAATTAAAATATATAATGTACTAATTAAAAAAATCAAAAATCGTAAAAAAAAAAAAAAAAAAAAACTACTATGAATAGGTAATATGAACCATAGTAATATTTTTATACTATAAATGATTATAAAATTATTAAGGATCATAATCAATATAAATTAAAAACCACAGGGACCATCATTGTAACTACTAAAAGAGTAAAAACGTCATATTGAATAAATAACAGAGATTGGTTAGTTTTAACGGAGCCAGAGACTTCTTGTGTGATAAGATTTTTTTTAGGGACTATCCATGTAATAAAAAAAAGTTAGGGACGAATTACGTAAAAACGACTAAACCACAAGGACCATTTGTGTAAGTTACTCTAAATAAATAAATGTACTAAAAAAAAATTAAAATCGAGCTAAATTTTAATCTTTTAAGTTTCAATATCAAAGTAGTTGTTTGACTTGACTCGATTATACTTTTAATTGGTTTCATGTTAAATGGCCAACTGGCACGTGAGATTCAATTTTCAATGATGAATACTAGTCTATTATCCGCGTATTATGCAGATATTTTTAATATATATAAAATATAATAAATAAAAAGGTAAGTATATAAATATTATTTTTTAAACAAAAGTATATAAGATGAAGTTATTATTTATTATGACCTATTAATTTTGTATATTTCTAAATATATGTGAAGAGTAATTATTTTCTTATATATTTTTAAACTTTTATTATATTATCTTATAATTAATAAATTAGTAGATTATTAGATTTTGTTTGATTTGATTTGAATTTAAAAGTGGAGTATATAGATTTGGATAGATTTAATAAATAAGTTAGTAGAGTATTAGATTTTGTTTGATTTGATTTGATTTGAATTTAAAAGTGGATTATATTAGATTTGGATAGATTTGATTTAAATTTCTTTTTTATTTTTAAAATCTATAAATGTCACGTGTCGATTCATGGTGATGACACGTGGCTTCATCAGAAGTGAGTATAGTTACTCTTTTAATAGTATAGATAGATTATTAAGACCATTCAAGTCGGGTTACAAAATAATTAAATATTGAACCCATGGTTACATTTCCGGTCCAGCCCAATTGCTTTAGTTCGGTTTTAGTATTGGGTTTCAACCGTTATCTATTGGGCTTTCCAAGTAACTGTTTTTATTAATTGGGCTTTGGGTATATGATGAAATGGAAAAGCATCTAATCACTAGATGATTAATATTTACATGGGTTAATAGTTATTTTTGACCATTTAACTTTTATATTTGTCTCATTTAATCATTAAACTTTTTTTGCACATATATAGCTATTAAACTTTAGTTTAATGTTCTATTGTGGGAAAATGATTAAAAGTAATGGATAAATGTGTATAAAGTATGATAGTTTAGTGGTTAAATGTGTACATAAAAACAAGTTTAATGGCTAAATGTGTAAAAGAAATAGTTTAGTGGTTAAATGAGACAAAAATATGAAATGATACATATACATAATAATGAAATGTCTTTTAATTTATAATTTTTTATCAATAAATATCTTAGAAATATTTCAACTACGACTTTATCAAGTTCTAATTTTACTAATATAACAGCTCATAAATTATTATTTTAAGTTCAAAAATCAAAACCTCAAAATAAAGATAGCAACTTGGATTGTAGACTGATCGAACGAACATGAATAATGACATGTTCATTCGTTTAACTTTAACTAAACAAATAGATGTACATGAACATAAGCAAACGAGAGATTCTCTGTTCGTGTTCGTTTGTTAACGAATTGACCTTAATTGTTCGTGTTCATTTATATTCGTTCATTTAACAGATAATCAAACATAAGTGAACAGTGAATGAA
Source organism: Centrapalus pauciflorus (assembly GCA_020465985.1). Classification (NCBI taxonomy): domain Eukaryota; kingdom Viridiplantae; phylum Streptophyta; class Magnoliopsida; order Asterales; family Asteraceae; genus Centrapalus; species Centrapalus pauciflorus. The sequence continues at coordinate 267,259 of JAANYP010007888.1, read as the reverse complement.
CGTTGAACAAACATAAACGAACAATTAAACAAACACAAATAAACAAAACTGAACATAAACGAACAAACTTGTTGATTAAAGACAAAATCCATAACACACGATTTATAGTTTTCGAATTACATTTGCACATTGATAAATTGTAGAAATAACTTCAAAGTTCAAACTATTATGATAATAGTAAATTAATGTTTTAAGAAACAAGAAGCTAAATTTCATTACTAAATTAACAATTTTCATGTATTTGAGCATTTGAATATTTTCTTTATCTTCATTAATATCAAAGAATTCACCAAATTAACAATTTTCAGGTATTTGAATATTTTCTTTATCTTCATTCAACATCATCAATCAGATCGGTGTTAACATTTGAAGTTTAATTTCTAAATTTATATTATTTATTAGTATACCATTTAAATACATAATATTTATAATGATATGAATAATTATATTAATATATTATATTCAATATAATACATTTGTTATAACTTATTATAAATAAACGAACGATTGTAAACGTACATAAATGATTATTATGTTATCATAGGTGGAAAAATAGCAGGATAAAAATGATAATAAAAAAAACAGTGAAAAGTTATTATTATACTTATTGATAAACATTGACATTTAAATATGAAAGCTTGATAGTTCATACAACAGGATTTGAAAATATATGAAAGAATTGTTATCAAACTGTGGCTACCATTGGTATGTTAACTGGTGAAGTTGTTTGAATCAGATTTTGTGAATGGATCTTTTTAGCATAGGATGTATATGATAATTGAAACAAAAAATGATGTATGACCGTAGTTGTCAAACTCGTTTACGTCACGAGTCGAGTGAATTGAAACCAAAACTGATACAACTCGGTACTTGGATTCGGAATACTATATGCTTGGACCCTAATAGGGGTGAGCATGGAATTCTTTAGATCTAAAACTGAACCATAAGCAAAGTAATCGGTTAATAAAATTTCTTCTTCATTAGTTTTGGTTAACTTGATTTTGGTTGTCAGTTAAAGGCTAGTGAGGCTGTTGTAGTTATCGGTTAATTGGTTAACTGCAAATGAGCCTGATGTATAACTTTTTTCCTTTTAAAAAAGTCATAATGTTGTTTGATTACATTTTCCATTAAGTGCTGTCTGGATTTAGAGAGCTGTCTGGATTAAGTAATGCTGACTAGAGAAATTTTATTGGAAAAGATAAAAGGGGGTAATATTGAAAAATAAATTGTCTGAATGGGGAACACATAGGGTCTCTTGGCTTATTAATTGGGCTGACCGAATTTAAGTTCTGATTTTAATAAGTCATTATCAAACAAAGCTTAGTTCAAATGGACTGACCGGAGTTTTTAGATTAAGCCTAATAAGTTGTTATCAAACAGCCATCTTATCTGACATGTGTCTAAAATAAGAAAGAATTAAGATTACAACATCAAAAATTAATATATTGTAACAAAAATATAACAGTTTATCATCAATTTATTACAATTACACTTTTAAATAATTTAAATATTAGCATTAAAATTCTTAATTTTTTTTCCTTATATTAATGATAGATTGTTATATTGTCATAAACTAATGATAGATTTTTCATGACAATAGATGTTTTGGATTGGTTTCATAACTCTTCCGAGTCGATTCACGAGTTAATAATTTGCATTTTTGAGTCTCGAGTCTCAAATATAGATGTCTTGGATTGGTTTTATATGTTTGAATCCAAGGTTGATGTCGATCTTTTGACTTAGATTATTGCGTTGCAATCTTAAATATTCAACGTATTCTTTTGGTTGAAGTTGAGTTGTCGGTTCGACGAATCTAAGAACTGTGATATCCTAAAAGTTGTAATTTAGTTTTTCAGTTTCGATTTCCATAGACTCTTCACTATGTTTTTCTATATCATCAATATATTTCTTTTAGTTTTGTAATTACGTTTTAATTAAAGTGTTGCTCTTCATCTTGTCCTATGATCGTAGATGATTTAAGTTTTTATTTTATTCACAATTAATATATTGGATTTTTTAAAAACTTAATATATTAGCATTCAGAAGGTATTATTATTATTGTTATTATATTAAAGACCAAAATCCTAAAATTTTAAAAGGGTAAATTGTCATTTTAATGTTTAGAAAAGATAAATCTGAGATCATGAGAACAACATTATAAGACTATCAATATAATAAAATTCTTTTTGTTAAAGATTTCATATAAACCACATGAATTTATTTATGAAAGTTTTCATATTTAATAAAAAAAAATTAATTGCTTACAAAATTATTGAAAATAGAAACGTGGGGAGGAAGTGGAACTGATGATGTTTCCAATGAAAAAAATCATTCAAGATGCTATTAAATTTTTTAGAAGGTTTATTATTAAAAAAAAAAAAAAATCTCACACGATTTCACGTTTCTTGTGTTTTGTTTCTCAATATTATTTTTCTTCAAAAAAGTCCTCAAATTAATTTTTTTTGTTGGTTTTGTAAGATTTGACTATTAGATACCAATTATAATTAGTAAACCAAGTTTTTAAAAACTGAAAAATCATATTGTAATAGTCAAATTTCACTAAACAATAAAAAAAAATTAACTTGAGGACTTTTCTGAAAAAAAAATATTGAGGGACAAAAATACAAAAACCATGTAAACGTGTAGTTTTTTTTTCATAATAAACCCTTAAAAGTAATGAAGAATAGCTTAAATAAATTAAAATAAATTTTGAAATTTGAGTTTGATAAAGCATGGTATGTACCATTCTACCTGACTAAAAGAAATAATTAGGGTTACAAGAAAGATACCAAATTAATTTCATCCCAAACAAAGCAAACTACAAATACCCAAAATAGCCTCAACTATTTGGTGTTAAATCAATATACACATATGAGAGAGAGAGACCTTACAAACTCCTCCAATCTTTTACATATTTGGCACAACAAAGCTTTGTTTTGTTTTCTTGAGACAGAAAGCAAAAAGTGAGCAATTTATCAGACACTTTAGAAAAGGGTAGAACCGTAATTAGCACCTCGTGGTCGAACACATTCAGACTAAAATCATTTGTTGCAAAGTCACAATATCGAGCACGCCCTTTGACCCTTTCGCTTCTTTTTCTTCTTTTGCTTCGGAGGCTGCAGAACCACTTTAATGGCTGCATCGAAAACGGCCTTCACATTCTGTAGAAACCATAGAAAAGTTTCCATCAAGATAACCTATGACCTCTAAGGATCGAAAGGATTAATCTTTTAACGCCATAATTAATAACAATTGTTTTGGAACAATAATTATCTTTTCAAGATTGCGTAGTTAACCTAAGGATTCAGAAGGTTACACAAGCGCCACCCAAATATCATATCATCATATTACACCATGGAAGCATCATTTGGTTTCTTTTATGCGCATTTCGACTAAAAAGTTTATGGAAATTTATAAAATGGGAAAAATACCCATAACCTTAAAATAATATAGGAGAAGAATTCTAATCTACTAATGTGTAACCCTCATTAAATTTTTTTAAAAAAAATTTTATCTACTTATTACACATTTAAATGATAATCTACGTTACTCTATTTTTTTAGCTCAAGGATATTTTGGTCATTCCATAAATTTTCGGCAGCAAGTATTTGGCCAGAATTGAAAAAAGTGAAACCAAAATTGATACTTGGGTGGCATGTAACGCGACGTTGTGTTGATAAATTGGTGGTTCTAGACCATAATTTAGTTGCTCATTGTAACCTTTTGAATACTTCAGTGGTTGGGGAAATGGATTTCTCAGTCTTCTATAGAAGAACATATGTCGAGCTAAAAGGCTAGAGATACAAATACGATAAACATATGATATGCGTATCAATGTGTCACCTGCTGTGTTTTTGAGCTGCACTCTATGTAAGCAGGGGCACCGATTAGCTTCTTTAACTCCTCTCCCTGTTGAAACAAGAGATAAAAATCATATTCTTCGGAAAAGAGTAGGGTTAATTGTCAAAAAAAGGTAACCAACTTTAACTTATTAATTGTTTAAGGTACCCAAGTTTGTTTGCAATAAAAAAAGGGAAAATGGCGTCAAACTTAAAAGTACATAGCATGGTTACCGGTTGGTGCCGGTTTAACTACTAAATGTGTACAAAAGAAAAGTACACAACATAAATGTGTACAAGTACATAGCTATTTGATGTCATTTTTCTTGAAAAAACCGTCCATGTAAGCATGGTGACCGGCTGGTGCCGGTTTCCAGGTCACCCAACCTAATTGAAACATTTTCAAAAGTTTGACTAGCAAACGTGCACAAAAAAAATACACTGCATAAATGTGTACAAACTCAAAAGTGCATAGCTAGTTGACGTCATTTTCCCTTTTTTTATTGCAAACAAACTTGGTTACCTTAAACAATAAAAAAAGTAAAGGTGGTTACCTTTTTTGGCAATTAACCCAAAAGAGTATGCCACTGTATGCATTGAATAAAAGGGATATAAGAAATGTCTACCTGAGCTGTTGTAATTGGAACTGCACCAGGATGATCGGTAAAAAACTGCTTATCATCACGAAGATCTACAAGAAACAATCTTTAATCGTCATTTACTTTGATTAACCCAAATAACTTGAGTTAAAATTACTTATCTACCGTATTTATTGATTATATTGAAGATTCCTTTATTTTGACAGTAGTTAAATGATAAACAATCAAACATTTCCTTGAACCATGTGCCCTGCTCAAATATTACCGTTTTCATGGGAATTCGGGACTACCCATTTTGGTTATTTAATACTATGTCCCAGTTATGATATGTTAGTAGAATGAATAAAAATGTGACTGTGGGTCCAAATGTTCCTTGGGTTTGTGAGCGTTAGAGACGAAGTTTTAAATTTTTTATACAGAGTCCTTCATTTAAATAATGCAAAGAGACTGTTTCACTTGAAGATTAATCAAGTGTAAAGATGGATTAATGTAATAACGTGTACATATAAGAGTAGCCGAATCACATAACTGCAATTAGTCATGTGTGGCGATAGAGAGAAGAATCTGACCTAGCTTTGTTCCAACAAGGATTATCGGAACCCCGGGTGCATAATGCCTCAATTCAGGAATCCACTGAACAATGCAACAAACACCAAACAAACGCATTAAGTAGTACATCAAATATCAGCAACAATGTTAACCTCCAATCATGCATGACGACCAAAAAGAAAAAGTGTTTGACTTTTGACGATAAAAAGATCAAAGCTGTGACTTCACGAACAATGATATGAATTCTTTGTGATGCCATCAGTTTACCCAATGTTCCTTCCAATTACCATACTTTCATTTTGTGGGCCACATTTGTATTCTCATTTATGCTAAGATCAAGTAAATAGGAACCCACAAGGAACCAATCATGTTCACATCTTCACTATCGTCGCATTACAGAAGGGTCCCACAAAATGATGCCTTTTAAATGACCTTCACGAGTAGACCAGAGCTTTTGATGCAAATTTGATAATCGATTACCACTTCATAGCAATACTTCTTGTAGCATCAAAGGGTGTGTTTGGTTCGTAGAATGAAATTTAAAAAAAAAAATTGGAATTTAAATTGTAATTATTAGTGTGTTTTTTGTGGAGGGATAGAAGATAAATTTTAGAGTTGCATAAAGGTTCAGGTAGTGAAATTTTGGAATCAAAATTCATTTATCTGTGGCTAGGAATGAAAAATTCCTTTAAATAAAGATCTTAATGGAAGGAAAACAACACCTAACTCCTTATTTTTATAATTTTAAATACACGAACACGAAATTCCAAATACTTCAAATTCCACTCAACGAGCCAAACGGCCCTAAGAGTCACTCGTGTGATACTTCTAAGAAAGTGATATGTAAAAGATGACTGAATGAGTGAGTGCATGATTGAGTCACCTTTTTAGAGACATTTTCATAGCTGGCCTTGCTAATGAGAGAAAATGCAAGTATAAAAACATCAGCACCACGATAACTCAAAGGTCTTAGCCTATTGTAATCTTCTTGGCCTATTACAAGCAATAACATCATTTTAGCAACAAAAAAAACCCCGATAATTCTGATTTGAAGTTGAATGATAGAAAGTAGTCATTGCACAAACTTTCAGCAGCAAAAGCCAGATGAGATATTCGCACCACTTATTTTTCACATGGTTCTAAGTGATTGTTGCTTAAAATTTGTGCAAAAACTATCAATCAGTTACACCCTCTAACCTGCGGTATCCCACAATCCTAGATTAACTGTGCTCCCATCGACTACCACATTTGCACTAAAATTGTCGAAAACAGTCGGTACATAATCCTGTCACCATAAAGTACACACGCAAGAAAGTGTAAGTTAACCTTCATTATACCAACACACAAGAACCGAGTATATCATTTATTGAATTATGAGACAACTATCGATCATTTATGTGCAGCTCATATAAAAAAAAGTTCCCACAATTTTCACTTTCTATGCTTAACCAAAAAAGGAAATATCATAGTATTTGATATTTCAAAATTTTGATTACACATGCCCAACAATGTATCTGATAACCTCAATTATATTATTCTCTATAAAGAAATTTCAAAAAAAATATTAGAAAATAATTTGAGATCAATAATACAAATAATTAGTTCAAACCCCATATTTTCCACTTTTAATCAAGTAAAACAGCTTAAAAGAAAATTGAAGTTTGAGAAAAATTGGGGAAGAACATCCACATTCTTTTAAATTTCCAATTACAGAAAAGGATAAGCTAAATTTTGGGGAAGAACACAGAGAAAACCACTATAATAACATAAAAAACCCTAGCTCATTGACAAAGTATTAATATGAGAAAATCAAATGGAAGACTGTAATTACTTCACAATGAAAACACAAATTTGATTAAAATTAGTACAATCATCTATATCAAAAGAATTTCAAAAAAAAAAAAAAAAAGAAGTCAAATTAGGGAAAGTTAAAACAGAAGTGGAATTAGAAAAATCATGAATTGAAGAAATCAAATTGAAGGAGAGTTGACTTTACTTACAGTGGGGAAAGTGTTGCTGGTGTAAGAAATAAGCATACAAGTCTTTCCAACAGCTCCGTCACCGACGGTGACACACTTTATAAACCGAGAAGCACTCATTGTTGGATATTCCGGTCACCGGAGTTGGAATTTAAATGGGTTGATTAGCTTCTGTATGTTCAAGATTTGAAGTAGAAAATGGAGGAAACCCTAGAGCAAAATAGCAAAGGCATTATTCAAATTGATTGTGCAGATAGTGAGGAAAGAAGATTAAGATTATGAAGTACCTGGAGGTTGAAGAAGATGAAGAGAGAAATTGAAGAAATTGGTGGGTCGGGACAGCTATCAACTACAAATTTCAATCGTTTTCGAATGAATCAAACCCTTTAATTCTAAGTTTTGCCAACCCTACTATGCAATTTTTTACTGCTCACTTGCTCACAGAGTTAATCTTCATTTTGAGAAAAACAAAAAATTGCATAGAAAGGTAACATGGTTGGAGTCAATTTTTATTTTAGATAATGATTTAAGTTTGTTTTTATAAAAAGGTAATGTATTTATAAAAGGGTTTATTATGAAAAAAAACAGGTTTTTATGGTTTTTCGTTTTCGTCACTCAATCTTATATTTTTCAGAAAAGTCTACAAGTTAAAATTAATTTTTTAAGTTTTGTGAAATTTGACTATTAGAGCTCAGTTATAATTACTAAATCGGGTTTTTAAAAACTGAAAAATCGGGTTTTAATAGTCGAATTTCATAACCAAAAAGAAAAATTAACTTGAGAACTTTTCTGGAAAAAATAACATGGATGGACGAAAACGCAGAAAACGTAAAAACATGTTTGTTTTTTTTATGATAAACGTTTAATACATTATATTTTTAAATAGATAATTTTGATCATCATGCGATAAAAGAGTAGTTTTGGTCATTTTGTTACGAAAAATATCACTAAAAAGCATTGTTTAAAGTGTCACTAAAAATAACAAAATTTTTTGTTTATTTAAATTTTCTATTATCTATATAATAAATAAAAACACAAATTATCACGTAATCATCACATTTCATCTAAAAAGATAAATACATATTATTCTTTTTTTAAAATAAAATAAAAATTAAATACAATTCATTATTTTAAGATAGATGCATTTTATTACTTTTTAAAATAAGATAAAATAAAAGATAAATATAATTCATTACTTCTAATATCTATAAACTAATAAATATTAACTCTATCCCCTATTTGACAAAAAAATATTAAAATAAATAATATTAGAGAAGAACATAAATCATAAATATTATATAAAAAAAATAAATGTTTAAAAAGTAATCATAATAAAAATTTTAAAAAATCATATTTCATAACTTTTTATTTATAATTAATTTATATATAAAGCTTATGATTTGCAAAAATAAAATTATTATATCGATTAAATATAAATTTAGAAATTTAGAAATAAAAAACTTAAAAGAATGTTAACAGAATAATTATTGTTCACGTATATTTAAAAATATTGACAAATAATATCTATGACAAATAATTATACATTTTATATATTTTATTCATAAGAATTAATATTTATATTGGTTTAATTTTATGTTTACGTGCAATTTATGTAAACAATTACTTACTAAATATCATCCATGTAATACGTAGGTTCATAAACTATTTTTTTATAAAAGCAAAATTAGTTTTGTTACAGAAAATACAAATCGATACTAATCATGTTGTCTCTTTGTGTAATTAACCCTAAAAATACAAATAACATCATACACACACGCACACAAAAGATTGAGTTTGATGGTGTCCATATTAGACTGTGAATACCGTATTAAATAAACATATTCATTATGATACAATGTTACCTTTGTGATGAAGAAGAGAGTAATAGAGAAGTAAAATACGAGAATAGAAAGAACGTTGTAAATGTAAGGAAATAATCAATAAAAAATGATTTGAAATTTATTTGAGAGTATTGATTATTATTCCGTCAATAGTTATGAGACATATAAACTATCAAGATCCATAAGTAGACCTCTATATCGGTGGAATCGGTGAACCACGCGAACCAGTTAAATACGTGGGACAAAGGGCTCTCAAGGCATGGGTTAAGCAAATAGTTCTTCAATGGTTATCACTCATTCTAAAACCTAACATGCACAAGTATGAAAACACATAAGTTATTTATCTTGTGATGATATAATGGTTAACATGGTCTAAAATATCTTTGAGCAAGTGCACATATAAAAATGACCATTAATGTCTAGTATAAAAACACATAGTTTTACAGTTATTATATAAGAATCTGTTCCCGGTATAATCACTAAAACACTGTAAAAAAATCTACACTTCTACTAATGGTAACCGACACAACTACCAAATAGACTGACCGATTGGGACGATCCGTTTTCAAAACTGCTATGGGTAGTCAATCCACCACAACTGCAATGGTCAGTTTATCCATCCAAAACGTTGGACTAAGTTCTCACAAAGTAATAGTTAGTTAGCATATGAAGGATGGAAGCCACCCAATTGACATATACCAGACATATCTAATGCACAATCTATGTATCTCTACTTCTACATGGAATACACCAGTCTCTTGGGTTTACACAAATATAGCTCATAATTCCCTTTATTTATAAAACAATACATGTATGATATCTCGTAATATAGCTATTTCGAAGGCATCGTAAAGCATGTATCTCAATGATATCTCATGTTAGTTAATAAGATGTTTATCAAAGTAAAACAAAACTTTAACAGGGACATCTGATATAATAAGCAAATTAAAGGGATGAAAAACATAAATATGTTCATAAGGAAGGTGATTTGCATACTACTACTAACTTGTTCTATTACTTATTTTGCCTTTTGTCAATTGAATTACTAAGTAAATATATAAAACAATTAAAAGATAGATTATATAAAAAAGATGATGTACAAATCACCCTTCTTACAATTCTAGAGGACAAAAGAATGATGTTATTAAATATTTTATAAAATTTAATTGCTTGTTGGGATGATGGGCCTGGCCCACTCCATTTAATAGAAATGAGTGTGAGTGAGAGACAATAAGTAGTCATGAAGCATTCAATACTTGTTATCAAGTTTTGTTGCATTTAGTGAGGGTAGATTACCAGTCAAGTTTGAACATCCATTCATCCACCTTAGGCTAATTATTATAAATATTCTCTCTTCATTTAATAAATAATTCAAACAACTATTTTATAAAACAACTTATAATTAATTCTAATTATATATGTATATATAATGGCCGGTTTTCATTATCAATTAGGGTTATAACAACATTGCATTCTTTACCTGTTTGTTACGAGTAGTTGTTTTTTACTCGAACGTGCTTGTTAAATACCGTTCTACGATACAAATGCAATCATCTTTTGAAATAATTATCGTCAATTAGGTGTTAGATTACAAAAAAAAAACATAAAAATTGAGGTTTATTACAAAAAAAAACCAACATGTTTTCATGTATTTTGCGTTTTCATCCATTCATGTTATTTTCTCCTAAAAATATTTAAGTTATTTTTTTTTTGTTCAGTGAAATTTTGCTAGTAGAACCCGATTTTCAGTTTATCAATTATAGTCGGTTTTTAATAGTCAAATTTCACAAAACTAGAAACAAAAAATTTAACTTGAGGACTTATCTGAAAACAAAATAATATTGAAGGACGAAAACATAAAAACTGTAAAATATATTTATTTTTTTTCATAATAAACCCTAAAAAATAAAAAGTGTTTGTATCTTCAATATATAACGCTTAAGAATTATTGTTGTTGTTTGACCTCCCTCTATAGGGGTAGGTACGTATTTGAATAACAAGCTTTTTTTATTTATTTACTAGTAGACTTTTTTTTATAGATGTGGTTTGATTTGGAAGATTTAAATAACTAATTTAAAATTTGAATTTAGAAATCATCTCACGTCATGTTTGGATAAAAAAAAATAAAGAGAAAAGATTTAGCTTCATTTAACATTTCATATTTTCTACTTCTTCATATTTCATAATTCACTCATCCCTTAAATATTTTTTAAAATTTATCATTTTAGAATCCATCATTTAAAATTCATGCAATCCAAACGACACCCTAGGGGGCGTTTGGTTTGCGGATTCCCTAGGATTCACTGAGATTTGCATTTAAAATCTTGTGTTTGGTTCACAGATTTCAGTAAAGATTTAAAATCTCAGGATTTTGTAAATCTCACCATTCTTTGTTATTTAAAATCAAGTCTTCTCCTTAGGATTTTAAATCCCGGTTGCATTGCATTCTTCAGATTAGCAAATTTTCCCTAAAAGATAACACTAATTTTTTGATAAAATTCTGATAAATGAAAACACTGCACAATGCAAATCCTTTGACAGAATGTAAATCCCAAAAAAAAAAATCTGTGAACCAAACGCCCCTTAGAGTTTTCTTTATATAATTAATAGCCAAACTCATGTTTTAGGGTTTATACATGCAACAATATATATATATATATATATATATATATATATATATATATATATATATATATATATATATATATATATATATATATAGACTAAAGTTCTTTTGTGAACACTTTATTCGTTGTGAACATTGTGAACAACCAAAAAATAGCTTTGAATCTTATGAATCTTGTTGAAAATACTACCAAACCCTTCTATTAACCCATAAATCTTATTGGATCATATGGATTTTATTGAATCCAATTAATTTGTCGAATCTCATGAATCTTGTTGAATCTTATGCATCTTGTGCATCTTGTTATAAAAACTACGTACTATGAACCTTTTGAATGTTCTGAATCTTAAATAGACACTTCTATGAACCTTTTGAATCATATGAATCATATTACAAACACTTGTTGATATATATGAATGATTATATGTATTTTTTTAGTTGTTCACAACGTTCACAACGAATAACTTGTTCACAATGGATCCCATCCCTATATATATATATATATATATATATATATATATATATATATATATATATATATATATATATATATATATATATATATATAGAATATGGTTCGTGTGAGTACCTAAAAAATGCAGAGTACCGTGAGTACCTGTGAACACACGGGTTTAAGATGTGAACATGCTCCGAAAAAAAAATTTTTTTTAAAATTTTTTTTCATATTAATTTAGATACAAATAATATAAGCATATTTTTAAAAGAATTACACGCATTCACACTTCGTAGCCTCTTAAAAGTCATGTGAACGTGGAAAAATTCATGTGAACATGCTTAGCTGTGAACATACGTTCACAACAGTGCAGTTCATGTGAACTTGCACGTTTCACATAGTTATAGTGTGTGTTTATGTGTGATTTTTTGCAAATAGTCTTATATTATTAATTTAAACATGATTATGAAAAAAAATTCAAAAAAAATAATTTTAAGCGAGGTACCTCCGGTACTCCGCAAAACTAGTGGTACTCATTTGAGCCCAAATCTATATATATATATATATATATATATATATATATATATATATATATATATATATATATATATATATATATATATATATATATATATATATATATATATATATATATATATAGATTTGGGCTCAAATGAGTACCACTAGTTTTGCGGAGTACCGGAGGTACCTCGCTTAAAATTATTTTTTTTTCATAATCATGTTTAAATTAATAATATAAGACTACTTGCAAAAAATCACACATAAACACACACTATAACTATGTGAAACGTGCAAGTTCACATGAACTGCATTGTTGTGAACGTATGTTCACAGCTAAGCATGTTCACATGAATTTTTCAACGTTCACATGACTTTTAAGAGGCTACGAAGTGTGAATGTGTGTAATTCTTTTACAAATATGCTTATATTATTTGTATCTAAATGAATATGAAAAAAAATTTAAAAAAAAAAACTTTTTTTCGGAGCATGTTCACATCTTAAACCCGTGTGTTCACAGGTACTCACGGTACTCTGCATTTTTAAGGTACTCACACGAACCATATTCTATATATATATATATATATATATATATACTATTAAAAGAATAATTATCTTGTCATGTGTCGTCCTCTGCCATTGACTCGTGGCATCACCTTCAACCGCCAATTGTAAATTATATTTTTTTAAATCTATAATTACTCTATATAAAAAATAATATAGATGTCTAATCAAATCTAAATCTTATCTAATATAAAACTCAAATTTGAATTTGAATTTTGAGTTTATATTTATATTTAAGTATATTATCTTGTCTAAGTAAATATTATAAATTTAATAAAATATTTTTAAAATTATCCTACAAAATTAATAAAATTAAATTTTTAAATTTATACCCATGTTATACATGGGTTTATAAACTAGTATATATATATATATATATATATATATATATATATATATATATATATATATATATATATATATATATATATATATATATATATATATATATATATATATATATATAATCAGTAATCAGACGTCAAACTATGAAAAACTTAAACGTTGATGATTATATTCAATTTGTTATATATTTTTAAACCTCTATCTTAAGCAACTTTTTAGTATTATTATACTCATCAAACCAAAAAACAAAAGTTGGATGATTTGATAAGGGTTTAGTTAAGTAGTTGTTGAGACTCAATCATCATCATCATCATCAAACTACTTGTCTCTTATATTCTTCAATCAATTTATTCATAATTAGTCCACAAATATGAATTTGCATTTCTACCTCCAACCAAACTTGTGTCCCCTATTCACTTTTTAGGATGCCAAACCTTATAAATCAATCATCTTTAAATTCGGATCATCATCGTACATCAATCTAGAAAATAATTTATCAGATATTATTCATATCCTTTCAAAAATAAATGTTCATTATAAAAAAAAAAAAATACAGTTTTCATCCGTGTATAACAATTATGCTTTTTTCATTACTACTTATAGTTTTATCCTTAATTTACTTTATGTATTAAAAAAGTGAAATTATTGGGTCACACAATTTATGGTATAATTGGTATATTGTGAAAAAGAACAACCTATGTAGACCTACTACGACCCTCTCTTGCATCTAGATTCTTTTGCATACAAGTCTATATATATTTGTATCATGTTAATAACAAATATTAATGAAAGTCGGGTTACTTGTAAGTTACTCGAACTTGACTTGTTAAAAGTTCGAGTTAACAAGTCCGAGCTTAAATTTGAGTTCATTTAATAAACGAGCTCGAGACCAAGCTTTACATATCGAACTTGTGAGCCTAAATGAGATTGATAGTTTTAAATGAGCAGAGGACGAACACCTGTTATGTATTATTTAATACAGAATTTATTGTATAAATAATAGATGAGTAATTCTTTTTAGCATATTTAATCATGGCCCTTAAAATCTTGATTTATTATTATTTATATTAGTAACATTAGTAATTCGGTCACTTTAATTATGCAACCGGTTTATCAAAACGCATAAAAATATAATTATATTGTCACTTATGTAAATACTGATTAATTGACATAATATGTTGAATATGTATAACCCAAATTTAAAAATTATTATACATAAATATAATATAAGAACACTTTATAAAGATTTTAGTATAATTAAGTCTAATATTTAATGATATATCTTTGTTCCACCTACATTTATTTTGATAAACCAGTTTTAAACACAAGATATTAAACGTTATTAGAATTCCAGTAATATTTGTGATTGAAAATCTTCATCATATCTGATCGTTTTTTAAGTATTTTAGACTCCAATATATTTCAACACTAGTCAATAGTCGATTCTAAACATCATGATGATCTATCTCTCCCCCACTAAACATATTAAGAAGTGAAATTCGAATTTCAATTACTTAGAATTTCATTCGTAAGACAAACGAATTGAAACATAAATGTTGTATCTTGTCAATTCTCTCGTTATAATTTTCATATTTATACGTAATTTTTCATATTTCTATGAAAAAACAAGCTAATAAAATGAAGTTTAAAAAAGAAATTGAACATGCATGTATGTTTTTAACTTGAGACATGCATGGTACATATCTTTTTGTGAAACTAACTTTTTATGAGCAAACAAAGCTCTTCTTTTCTACCCATAAAAGAACACAAGATTCCAATTCACAATCACAAGATAGGGTTAGTACTAACTCCCATGTGCATGTGCATTCATACTTTATGTTTTGACTTTTTATACTTAAATCGGTTGGTAAGGTCAATAAAAGTCAAGAGAATTTTAATTTAAAACTAGTTCAAAATTGATGCATGTAAATGTGAGGTTATAAGCATAACTCATTTTTATTAACAACCAACAAATATGACCCTCTTGATTAGTAGGGAGGCGTTTGGTTCACAATATGATTATTAAAGGCGAATGAGATTGTCATGGATTGAGAATCTAAAAAAAGTGAATATGTCGGGATTCAAATACTAACATACTGTCCGGCATGAACGGAACTGAAATCAAATTCCATTCATTGTTGTTTTCTGTTTGTTTCAAGATCTGTCAAAATTTGAAATATAAATATGATAAATGATCAAAATGCATTTATTATATAAATTTTTAATAAGTGCTTTCTTGAATTGTAAAAATAGTTTGAAACTATTTCATTGATAGACTTTTTTTTTTATTTTTTCTTTCACATTTATTAGATGTCAAATTCGTAAAATAAATATCCGATGCAATCTTTTTAGAGGTAAGGATGAAACATGGTAGGTTCGGTGGGATGTGTATAGGGTGGTTGGGATAGGATTGGGACGGCTATGGTGGGTAAAGTGGAGGTCGGTTGGGTTGGGTTGACGGTGTAAGAGTAAGGTCAATGAAAAAACATGTCATGTGAATAGAATATTGATTCCTTGATCGCCCCCTTTGAAAAAAAACATTCACTGTGTGGAGATAATTTTTTTTTAAAAGGAATTGATATTTCACAAAATTTGACAATAAAACATGTCATGAAAATGAAATGTTTGTTTCTTTTCCATCGAACAATCGCCCCTTAAGGGTGTGTTTGGTTCACCGAAATGTGAGGAAGTTGACAAAAAATGAATGAAAACTTCTTTTCGAATCATGTTGGATGAGCTTGAAGGTGGAAAAATGATAAATTTCGATGGAAAAGATTCCTAGGCACAGGGTAAAGGTCATTCCTAGGGGTGGCAAAGAAAACACATTCTAGGTTGGGCGTAGAAAGAATGTTGCCTAGCACGATGGGGAGCGCCATGAAGGGCGTCTTAGGCTACTACTTCAAGGGCAGGGGAAGGAACGCAAATGCAAGGTATGACACATGGTGTGGGGCGTCCTATGCTGCTTGCCAAGGCGTCGCCAAGCGTATCAAAGTTTTTCCCTTTCTATTTCTTTTCAACCAAACATGCAACACATTTGAATTCGTCCACATTCAATTCTTTATGTATTTTTATTTCTTTGACAGTTTCTATTTCATCAAAAAAAAAAAAAAAAAAAAACATTCCACAAATCAAATGCTCTTTAATCAAACATCATTTTCATTACTGAGTCTTATTATTGGTGGGTCGTACATAACTGAAAAAAGTCATTAGTAAAATTAATGTGTAAGAGTGTATGATCAATAAAATTAATGGATGAGGGATTTATATATAACTAATGGTGTAATCGAGCCGAGCCGAGTCGAGTATCACCAAGCTCGAACTCAATAATTATACTCGAGCTCGATTAAGTACTCGACACTATCGAGCTCGGCTCGGCTCGAATATGTAATATTTATTATGTTGAAAGATAACATTTTTATTTTCAGCTCGACTCGAATATGTAATATTTTCCAAACTCGACATCGACTCGGTTAGATGAATTTAATTTTTATAGGATTGATAAATATGTAATATTTATTATGTTGAAGGGTAAATTGTAAACCTATAAACTTAGGCTTGATTAAGATTGCGAGCCTATCGAGTCAGTTATTTTGATACTCGAGTAGCTCGAGCTTGGCTCGATTAATAACGAGTCGATTTTGAGTTTTTTTAAGAGTCGATCTCGAGTAGTGCACGAGTTGTCTCATCTCGTGTACAGCCCTTAACATAACAACACAAGTTTATATATTTACTTTTATACTTCTTTACTCTTATGGATTTTATTGGTTTTATTGTGTTGTATTGTATGACTCGCGATGCACTGATACAAGTACACAACGAAGCAATGCAATTCTAAAAAGGGATAATCAGATAAAAAGTAACTCGCTAGAACCGACTATTATTTCAGGTTATAAACTAACTTCTCCTAGCGTATTAACTTTAGCCATGTTTTATAAAAAACAATGTCAGCTAAAGAAATGTTAAAAAGTGTCAAAACCATTACAAAAGACAAGAAGTTACCTATTCTTTTCAATTTCTACAAGTACGTTACTATTTTATGAGTCCAACTTTAGTTCGTTACCTAAAATAGAAATCGCTCCAACCGCATTACCTTTTTATTCAATAATCCCTTCTAAAAACTATATAATTCATTGCAGTTCCTGATGCTATCTACTTAGAACCATTGACTTTTAAGAAATAACAAAATAGCAAAGTCAATATGAAGACTTCATATAACAAACTAAATTTGATCACCAAGTGGTTTAAAACTTTAAATATTAATGTTGAGCTTATTGTCTTTCAATTCTCATACAATTTACACAAAAATTCAATGGAGAAAAAAAGTCAAACCCTTTGGCATCTCCACTAATCTACAACGGTCAATAACTAACGAATCCAGTCAATTTCTAGCCTAGAACACATATAAATCTCGTATAAAGACTCAATACTCATCATCTGAACTCACCAGCTCCAACTCAACCATCTTTCCTGTACCTTGTTTGGTTTTAGCCGCTGGCATTTGACTTTTTTCAATCTTTATTCTTTTTGCATTTAGCTGTTGACTTGTTTTGACCTCAGGCAGATTTGACCCCACAACCGATGATTTCCTTTTGCATCCACAAACCAGAAAAACAAGGAATTGGAAAGACACCAACTTTCTACGAAAAGAAAGCACAAAAATGAAGGGATCATGACTTCTTACCTTTTATCCGAGTTCCCAAGTGGTTGGTTTAAACTTGAAATTGGCTTCCCTGCAACTTCAGACAGAAATCTTATTCCTTGTGAGGAAGCATTAGTCGTCACCTTTCCTGCGTTACTGTGACACATAGGAAATATGATCAAAGGTTAAGAGTTAAGACAAAGTAACACCAGGACTTAAGTCTTGAAGGCGCCATTAGCACAAAATGAAGACTTGTGACTGTTTTTATTTGGATTTGTATATTAAATAGTAACATACTTTTTCATTTGTCCTACCTTGGTCATTGTACTTTTTGGCATCGTTTAAGCTATTAACTTCTAGACTCGTCCCATAATGGTTATTATGAGTTTATTGAGAATTCACACTTAGCATCACTTAATCTATTATAATGACTAAATCCAGAAGAGGTTTTTTGAAAGTATCATGACTTATACGGTACAAAACAATGAAACATGATGACTTGACTAACACAAATGAAAAAAGCACTACTAAATACTGACATGGACCCTTGTTATTTGTTTAAACTGATATCTTGTATACTTTAGTTTATAGGTCTCACATTCATTTCCAGGTAGATTTGACAAATGTTAGGACTTTAGTAAATGTACAATAATTTAAAAAAGTTAAAACCTTAAAGCTCTTCGTAATCCCTCCACAGACAGAACTTTCTTCGGCTGTCCAGGCTTTGCTGCTACATTTGCCCGGTTTTCAACCATGTAAACGCCTTCTGCCTGCATTTTCTCTTTGAAGTTGAAGGCTGATCTTAAATTCCTGAAGTAAATGTCCAAAAATCAGCCACTTTTACATCTTCCTTGGCTATTTATTTTGTGGGGCCCAGCTAAATTATCTTGTTAAAAGGATATAAAACAACAGAAACACAAAGATGAAAATGTGTTTTCATACCCTCCCATGAACTCTGCTCTTTTACTCGAATATTTTTCTGATGCGTTCTGTGGTCAAATCGTCATAATATCATTAGTCAGCAAATGTATTATGTTGTCATAATTTGAATGAAGAACAGGTCAAACCAAAAGGTAGCAGTACCTTTCTATGTAACTTGCAATATATTCCATTGCGTCTAGAACCAAAAAGATAAAAAGGAACTTGGTTACTAGGCAATAAGCATGGGTATCATAAAGCACAAACAGAACCTATAGCCTGTTGATATGGATAGAGTATAAAAAAATTCTAGCACACAAGGGGCTACATCATTAACAGATAATGCATGCATGTCGGTCCCATCCGAATGTGTAAAATTGGTGAACTTCAAATTTCCTTGCAAATTTCTTGCAATATACAAAAATAATAAAAACAAACAAGAATTTCTCAGCTATAAGTTACCCTTAGTAATGAGTCCTCTAACCACAAGTCTATATATGGGTTTCATTGTAGACAGACCCATCATCATTCTAGTGAAATGCAAAGAAAAAAAATTACTCTTTGCATAAAGAGCAAGTTTGGATATTGGACAAAAAGTGTCTAGTATAATGGGTTCTTCTATGAAATTCAAATTATCTTAGTTTGTCCATAATAGCTTGGTCTTGCAAACGTAGTGTTCTTTCTATATCACTCAGAGAAAAAGGATTTCTATTAAGATGAGTGAGTCATAAATGCTTGCATTCATTTTGATCATTTTTCTCCGATGGTTGTAAAAAGCACGCCTAGGGTCAGATAGAGATGGCCAGTGTTGTGAAAGGCTCAAGGCACACTATGGCTCAAACCATATATGCATAATATCAATACAATTCTAATAGCATTAACTCTTAAAACATCAAAGAAAACTCTATCTCATACTTTAAAATAGCAAAGATAGTTCAATTTCTAACTCAAAATATCAAGCATACTAAGTAACAAACTAACAATGGTCTCTTCCATACTTAAAATAGCAAACGTAGTTAAATTACGAATATAGTTCAACTTGATAGTTGATATCATGCATATAATGCAAGCAAGGACAAGTCCAAGTTGTCGACAACAAGAGAAAAGAAGATACTAAGCAGTCTTGAAAGCTTCAAGTCAAAAGTCAACTTGAGAAGTTGACAAATGATAAGATGGAAGCAAATTTCCGATCAATTGACCAGTTTCTAGTCAGTTTTCTTCTTACTTGGATGATGGTTGGGCTTAAAAAACAAATAAGATAAAGGCCCAAAAGTAATCCAAGAAAAAAAGGGCCAAAAGGACTGTACTTGCATAGGTGCACCTATGCAGGGGCCTCACAGCCAAGGCACAACACCTTAGTGTGCCTCATGCATGTGCCTCGCCTTAACGAAACAACCCCAAGCCCTTGCACCTTATGAGCCTCTGCACCTAGGCCCTCTTTTCACAACTATGGTTAATTGGGATGGCGATAGGGGGAATCCGATACTGGAAACCGATTTAATAAGGGGGCGTTTGGTTCGCGGATTTCCTGGGATTTCCTGGGATTTGCATTTAAAATCCTGCGTTTGGTTCGCAGATTTCAATAAGGATTTAAAATCCCAGGATTTCTTAAATCCTTCCCTTCTTTGTTATTTAAAATCCCAGTCACCCCCCTAGGATTTTAAATCCCAGTTACCTTGTATTTTTCAGATTAACAATTTTTTTCTATAAGATAATGCAAATTCTTTGACAAAATCCTGACAAATGCAAATGCTGCATAATGCAAATCCTTTGACAAAATGCAAATCCCAGGTAAAAAAATCCGCGAACCAAACTCCCCCTAAGAGAATTCCCGAGTTGACCAAGGACGGGGTAGGATGAGGATATCTATCAGGTCTCGACCCGATTATCTATTTCTTCCAACTTCAAGCCTCCAAATTAGTTTTCTTCTTTGCCTACTTATCCTACTTTTTTTCTCTCCTTTTGTCTATTATTCTTATTCTTTGGTGAAGTGCAATATGATAGTATTACTGCTACTGCTAGTACTTATAGAACTCGTGTGTGTAATTTCTTTTTCCTTTCTTCTAATTCTATTATTCTACTTTGTTTTCTATACATCTTTCTTTTTCTAGTACTTTTGTTGATATATAGCTAATTGAGTTGTAAAGGCATAATGCATATATGAGATATCTATTTACAATTTTTCAAGATGATGTGCCTCACATATATGACGCCCACATCTTCACCTATGCCTGTCCACTAAGGATCCCACTTTGTGTCTTAGTCCCCCTTGAGCCATTCACGACTGACAACACTGATTTCCTCCATTCTTCATTTTGTAGGTCCTACCGGCATTTCTCCTCACATCAACTAAGTGAATCCCAAGAAAGTGATAAATGACCATGGGAGCTTCTCACATAATAATGTGTCTTTTAACAATGACAGGGTTATAAATCTTAGAACTGAAGTTATAAAGGAAACTAAATATTAAGTTTATGATTAGAAATACAGTAAAAATGTGAATTAGAAACTAAAATTACGCATACCAACTTTATAAAGGATTCTGATAACTTACATGTTAATAGCTTGTTGACAAACTTTGCATTGTCCAAAATCAGCAGAGGCTCCCAGTTTTAACACTTGTGGAGCAGAAAAAACGGTCAAAGTAAATCCTTCTTTCTGAAAAGAAAAAGGTACAAGAAGATTGGTATTTGACTATTTGCCAAGTTCAAACACAAATAAAAGCACAGAAAGATCTAGCAAACACATTAAAATCTATTACCGATTTTGTATTCTTCCGTACTTCGCAATTGAATAGAGCAAAGGCTGTTCCAACTTCTTCGTTACAGTTCTTTTGGTAGGAATGTCCAAACAAGAAAAGAGAAATGGTTTTTTCATTTAAACAACTGATAGTCCATATGCAGTAGGGCTTCCCTGTAGAACTAGTCCTCCTCTCCCCCTTCTCACATAAAACTCCAACAGTTGCCCAACAACCAGACAGAGTATCCCCTGATAAAAGGTTCCTAAATATAGCACAAAAGTTGTAATATCAATGAACCTGGCAATCAGAGTAAGAGTAGTGGCAAAGAAGAAAATAATAATAATATCAATAGGGTGTATGATGTACTTTATTGCTGTTAAACGAACAAATCGAATATCAGAAAATCGATCACTTAATTCTATCCGTGAGACCAACTGATTCCTGAAAAGAAAAAGAAGGGCACATAAAATACGAACATGAAGTGTAACCCTGAAAAAGTTCTGTAATATAAAAAGGAAAAGTTGTTATTATAATGAATCTCTTAAGAAAATTCGTCATGATAGTGCATACCTTGATTGAAAATCTTGGATCCACAAATACTAACCAGGTGATTTAGGAAAATATAAGTTTTAGCAAAAGGCATGAAGCCAGGTAATACTAGTTCAACCAATTACATGATCAAACATGACTATTGAGTTTTGACTAGTTTTGAAGTGATTGCTAACTATGATATACAAGTTCAAATTTGATATTGTGAGATGTATTCTGTGAAATGAAGAAATCTACACAAAAATGATTGTTCAAGGCTTCTAGCTACACATATTCTGTGTTTCTAATTAACATTTGGAAATCACCTACCGGATTCTCAAACCCGAGAACTTTTCAACCTCGACATCACTGGAGCTCTTTACATTAGATTTGAGATGTTTTTTGGAGGTTTCAGGCTCATAATCTAGACAATCCTCAACAGCAGTTCTAAAGACGGACATGTCTGCATGTCCCCTTTGCCTGGCTGATCCATCATCAGATAGATATCCTGTATCCATAAAGACATTGAGAGAAACCAAACACACGTTTAACCTTTTCCGCGGTGTGAACCTTG
The DNA here is from genome assembly GCA_020465985.1 of Centrapalus pauciflorus. Lineage (NCBI taxonomy): Eukaryota > Viridiplantae > Streptophyta > Magnoliopsida > Asterales > Asteraceae > Centrapalus > Centrapalus pauciflorus. The sequence continues at coordinate 244,545 of JAANYP010007888.1, read as the reverse complement.
CGGGAAGTGTTGTATACTTTAAGAAGAGAGATCTATTCCATAACTTCTTGAAAGCAAACATACATTATTAAATGCTCAAAGTTTAACTGCCAAAAATCAATAACTAATAAACAATAGTGCATTTTCTGAGATATAACATAACCAATTACAAGGCTACAAGCCTAGAATATTTGCCAACGAGATCAATAACCAAGAACTTCAAAATGTATGAATTAAAACTTTAACATTCACTGTAGGTAGCATATTTGCACACTCACCTAAAAAAGAATAAACAAGCCTATTAAAAAATGAAATAATTTACTGTCAACCTTGTATATCAAAGGGTGTTTAGACGTTGGTATTGAAACTGAATAATGTGATTAAAAATATCATAATCAAATAAGCAGTTAATTAAAGCCAGGGAATAAGTGATAATCTATCTATCTATTTTATTAAAAGAGTAAATAGATTGTCACTTGACACTTAACTAGACCGCCAATTGGCGTAGCTATATTTGGCACATGTCTTTTATATTAAACAATTAATTTATAGTTACTATGTTTTAGGGATGTTGTTAACAATCCTAGGTTAATAGAATCCATTATTAAAGGTTAATAAATGGCACTTTTGAAATGAAAATTCTGGTTTTTAATGGTTGACATTAATTATTAACAAAATCTAATGATTTATTGTTACTAATTATAAATAAAGATAAGGATTTTATTATGCTTTCTCCATTTATTAAATGGAGGTTCCTTAAATCATTCTAATAATTTTTTTCATTCTATAATCTATATATGTCTAAAATTAATATCGAGTCACGCCTCTTTTATAATATTCATAGTTTGTAGAATTGTTTATCATCAATTTCTACAATTATTCTAAAATTTATAATCTATTAAAAAATTATCATTTAATCAAATTCGTATATTATATGGGTAAACAAACTAGTTTTATATAATATCAAAAACTAGCAAATCCTAAAGCAATTTCTTCCTTGATCATCTTAATCAACCCTAAACAATCATAATAACTGTTATCCAAACACTAAAAAACTGATTACTAAGGAGCTCAAGTCACAATAATCAGTTCAAACACACATCCAAACACCCTCTTATCAAACAAATAATTTGACAAACACAAAAAAACACCAGTCGCGTATAAATTTATCAAGGAATAAAAATATAAATATATCGAGAGAACCCTTCATCTTGTTAAAAATTCTGAACGGTCGCATCCAAAAAACTAACGTAATTTTCAAAACCCTAATTTCGCAACAAAACTCTACACGCACATGCATTAGGGTTTATCAAAATTGATTACGAAGCTAGAGTAATATAGTGTTGTAATCAGAAAACACACCCTGTCAGAGTGTTAGGGTTAAAGATAGCTGATTGATTTTTACAAATTAGAAAACCTTTTAAGATGAAAAGAATTGGAAAGTAGGAAGATATTACCAGGTGAAAGAGGTGGAGATGAAGGTGGGGTTTCAGGCACTCTATCTTGAAGGGAAAGAAGGAGATGAAGATCGTCATTGTGTGTTGACATGGTGGTAGAATAACTTGTGGGATTATGGAATTATCAGATTTGGATCGATGTTGGTATCAAATATGAAAATTATCATTTGTTTATGTAATAATTTGACGAGTTTTTGGAGGGAAGTTTGATTTTCGTTTCAGTGGGAAGAACAGAAGCTTCTTTCTTCTCCAATTTTCAATTTGTGTATGGAAGAAAATTAATTGATGGTAGCACCCTTGAGTTTTTTTGTTGGCAATTTTAGTACTTTTTTTTCTAGGCTTGAAATGTACTTTTTAAATTTATATTATTAATTGATATATTATTAAACTTATTTACAGAATATTAATAATATATTTGTTATAATTTACTATAAATAAATAGATGAACGTAATCGAATATAAATGAATGAACTTCACCAAACGTTCACAAACATAAATGAACTTCATGACGAACAATGCAACGAGTGTTCGGTTCTTTACGACCCTATTTTATTCATTGGATGACAAAATGGGATTCCTTGATTTGATTGAATACCAAAAAAAATGAAGTTTAATGTTATGTAGTCCATAATATTAGTTGTCTAATTTTAAATGAGTTTTAATGATGTTTTAGTTGGGGTTAATTGTAAAAAAAAAAAAAAAAAAAAAAAAAGATTGGTAACCAACTTTTACCTTTTTTTAAAGTATATAAAGTAACTAAATTTGTTTGTTAATAAAAAAATATCAAACATTATTTTTTTTACCATTTAAGATAGTCAATTTTATTTGAAGTAGAAGTTGACTCCTTACTGCCACTCGAAATGGATGAACCATTTGTTTTTTAATTATTTAAGGTAATCAGTATTAAGGAAAGGAATGTACACATAGCAATGTCTCATGAATAGGGGTGTTCATGGATGGTTAACCGAACCGAAATCGCATTTCGGATGGTTAACTGGAGACATTGGTTCGATGATTTCGTAAACCTAAACCTAAACCTTAAAAACCGGTTAACCGACAATCGGTTAACCGGTTTTTTCGGTTTGGTTATTCGGTTAACCAATTAACCATTTTTTATTTACTTAGTTACTTTTTAAATTAAAAAACTTCAAAAATTAGTTCCTAAAAACTAAAAATGTCTAAGATAGTAAATGTGATGAATAAAATTATGAATTATTTATATAGTATCTTTAAAAGATCGGACATTATCTTTAAAATTCTAATAAAAACAAAAAAAAAGACAATTTTATAATTTTCTAAATTAAAATGTTCAAGTGTAAATTTTGTTGTTTTGAATTTAAAAATTAATGTATATTGATAGATAAGTTATAATTTTAAATTATTGTTGGGATAAATGTTAATATTTATAAGTATAAAAGTTATAATATATAAAATTAAATTTATTTCGGTTTTTCGGTTAACCGTCTGTCACCGAAATCGTGAACCTAAACCGAAACCTAAACCGAAGTTTTTTCCGGTTCGGTTAACCGAATCGAAATTAATAGAAAAACCGGTTCGGTTAACCTCAAAATCGGAACGGTTTTTCGTATCGGTTTTTCGGTTTCGGAATTTTTTGAACACCCCTACTCATGAATAATAAAATGAGTAAAATTACATTTTTCGTCCCCGTGGTTTAGTGAAAATTGCATGTTTTCGTCTCTGTGCTTTAGAAATTACAAAAGTCATTCCTATTTTGAGAATTATGCACTCTAATGGTCCTTGTCTCTAGCACCGTTAATGTTGAGCAGTTAAGCTAATGGCAATTTGATCATTATAACATCCTTAATCTTTAACCTCCTTTTGATTATGAATTTATCTTTATTTTAAATACTAAATTCGTATATATCAAGAAAACATTGATAAAACAAATCAATATCCAAAGCTTGTTGCCTAAGAATGGTTGTTCCTTCTCACTTGTCTCTTTCACGACGCCTCCTATTCGCATATTCGCACCCCAGCCCGTCGGTGCCGCTGACCTCCCCCAACCCTCTATACGCTCCCCACCACCACTGCGGAGGATGAAGAGGCTCCGCAAACCTTCCCCTCTCCCTGAGGACGTCGCTGACGAGCTCTCTCACTGTTGACCATTGTCTCTACTACCTTCAAGTATTGTACCTCGATTTTCTGTGGATATTGTTGTTTTGATTGAAAGAAAGACATACATATACAGCAGCAGTCATAGTTTAGAATTAGGGTTGTTTTTGGAAGGATTTTGTGGAGTTTGGTGCTGGTAGTTTAGGTTGTATTGGCAAATCGGAGTTTAATCTTTCAAATCGGATTTTGTAATGTACCTGATGAGTGTAATACTAAAAGATAAGGTTACTTAGTTGAAAGAGATGCTTTGAAATTATTATCATAGAATGAGTATATGCATTTGACTGTTAAGATTTTGTTCACAATAAATCAAATGTTGAAAAGATATCCTTTGAATGCTAAGATTTGGTTCACTTTGAATCGTAAGTTATCGTGTTTATGATTTTTGGTTTTGCTTCACTTAATAATGTTATGGTGTGGGTTTTTCTTTGTGTTCCTTTTGCATTCATCTAACATACAATAATAGATTTGTGTTTCCTTTAACTTTGTTGATTTAAACACACAATAATGTTTTATGATTAAGAATTTGGAGATACATTTTCTTTATCAGATTTTAATACATGTTAGTGCTAGTATTTCTTTATTGGATTTAGATTATGAAGGTATCATCATATTCATGAATTTAATATTTAAAATAAAGATTAATTCATAGAAAAAGAGGTTGAAGCTGAAGAATGTTAAAATGTCTAAATTGCCCTTGGGTTAACGGCTCAACACTAATGGTGTTAGAAGCAAGGTCCATTAGAGTGCTTAATTATCCAAATAGGGATGACTTTTGTAATTTATAAAGCACAGGGACGAAACATGCAATTTTCACTAAACTACAGAGACGAAAAATGTAATTTACTCTAAAAAAGATGCAAGAAGTTTGTAACACCCTTCCCGATAAATGTCACCTCAACACAATATCGTAAGTGGCAATATCACAGACAATCCATGATACACATGTCATAGGATAATGCAGATCACGGATAATTAAGAACTTTAAACACAAAGGTTAAACACAATTTCAGTACATTCGCAATCCCAAATTAAACTAACATAACATCCCTGATCATCAGACAACATCTTAATACAATATCCCAAAACACAATCACCTGCAGTTTAAACAAAACACGGAACAATTACATGTCTTCAAATCAATCCCAGCTCTATCTTGGCGGCTGCTGTTGAGATCCCTTCTGACTCCCTGAACACGTTAGACTCGAAGACATTAGCTATAAAGCCCGTGAGCACGCGAGGGTTAGACACTGCACATAAACACATAGCACATAGCATACACAATCCCTGTCCCTGTTGCCCAACACGCATCTCAGGTATATAGGCACAAGTATGAGATCTGCACAGTAACACGAGCCCTGTGGGAGTGTGGGGTCCCCTCCCCGCCCAACACACCGCACACAGCAGTGAGCAGCAATAACCCTGTAGCACAGGAGCGACCCCGCTACAGGCTCTGCCGTATATATACACCCCAAGGACTGTTAGGGACAGTCAACCCGCGCGACCCCTTATCGCGACTCACCGCCCGTATGGAACTCATCACGGACCCCTGGAATCGATCTCATATCTCATACACAACACGTATAAAGGATAGGAATATACATGAGGTTCACGTCCCTGTCTCATATATATAACACGCACAATATAGCGACACATCTAAAATCATAAAAGACGGCGCACGTTTAGAAAAGAACTCGAGTACTCAACTGACTGGTTCACGGAACTCTGGCCTCCCTGATCAAACCCGACTCGCTGTCCGCTTGTCCCTGTAACACACGGAGAGCCCAAATGGTTAATCACGGTCCCAATTAGCACATATCACATAATCACAATGACCCGTAACCGACTCGGACCCGAACGACCCCACGGAACCTGAAACTCAACCGAGACCCGACCCGAAATCCCAACTGAATCCCAAAACCCAAATAAAACTCAACTCGACACAACCCCGGAGGAACCCGACACAAATTCGGCCCAAAACCCTTTCATGAGACCCAAACCGGATTTTCCCCGCAGGTCACCGCTCACGCCGCGAACCCCCTGCAGGTCGTGTCGCGACAGCGCCAAAACTACATTCCTGCTCTACGCTTCCAGGAGTAAAACTCCTCCATAATCCGATTTCAGCCACAATATACCCCAATATCAACATATATTAACCCTTCATAGACCTCATAATCAAACCTCACAAATTCATAGCATACAACAAGAGTTAACCTTTCAATTCAAAGCTCCTTACCTTAGAATCCTTAAGAACACAAAGAGAGGAGAAGGAGATGAGTACAACACTCAAATTCTTGATCTTAGAAGGCTTGCTCTCTGCTGGATTTGCTCCAAACACACCCACATACACATACAACAACTTTAGGGCTTCTTTCTAAATGAATAAGGAAAGAAAAGGAAAGCACAATATATACGCTTTCTATTTTAGGCGGTCCCGAACCCATTAACCCGAACCCGATATCACATTTTCAATATTAATGTCCATTTAACCCATTTAATCCCGTGATCCCAAATATATAATTCATCCGCTAAAATTATAACCCGGAGACACGCAATCTCAATCCCGACACGTATCAATCTACGAAACGGGATATAATTGGACCAACCCAATATAATTAGAATAATTATCCACTAAAAAAAATTCCACGTACCAGGTCCAAAAGACTGATGTTACAAAGTTTCTCCACCCTTCGATTACATTCTTTCATTGAAAACATCATAATAGATGGAGGTTCAATGGAAAACCTATATATATGAGAAGATCTTGGAAAACCATTATGCACCACAAGGAAACCTATATGTATCAAAAGCTTCATCAAGACCTTAAAGGTATTATTGGAATATTATATTTAATTTTTATTTAATAAAAATAAAATAAAAATAAATTGATTTTAGAAACATCAATCATAATAAATATCAATCCATATTACCATATATACCATAATTCAAAATTCAAATCTTTTTATTACTTAATATCCCCCTCCTTCTCTCTTTCACTCTTTCTCTTTAGCAAAAAAAAAAAAAGATAACACCACCGCCATGTTGCCTCCCCTAGACCACCATGTCACCGATCTCCGGCCTTGCACCACCCATGATCGCCCGTCACCACCATGATGTTGTCAAATATATCTTTTGCATCGTCATCGAAGATGAATGATGAGCACGAAAAAGAATGATGTACACGAAGATTCATGATAAACATGAAGAATTACACCCCATTGAAGATCTAATCGTGAACACGAAAATGAATGATGAACACAAAGTTTTTGGTGCATCGAAAGTCTCATGATAAAACTCACGATGAACATGAAATTTTTGATATATCAAAGAATTTTCGTCAAAAGATGAACATTTCGGCAAAAGTTTCTACTGCATCGTTATTTTTGTATTCTGATGCATCGAAGATCTCATCATGAACACAAAAATGAATAATGCACATGAATGATGAACATGAAATATCTAGTGTATCGTCAAAAAATAAACATTATTGTCAAAAAGTTTCTAGTGGATTGTCATTTTCGTCAAAATATAAGTGATGAACATGATGAACATGAAGATAGATGATGAATATGTTTTTTTGATTGAAGATAATGTATCATCAAAAGATTTTTTATGGTATTTTGTAAAATGCATGATGAATGCATATGAATGTTATTTAATGCATGATGTAAATGGTTTTTAAATTTAAAATTATGCATCAATCGTGAAATTTTTATAATTTAATATATTAAATGATAAAATTTTAAATTTTAGAGAACACATTATTATGTGTCAAAAACACCCCTATGCGTTTCTTTTAAGTGCATCATGATGCATTAATCTAATGACGTATATACATCTAATTTAAGGGTTATGATTGGTTTTCTAATGTTTTCCGATGCATCGCGGTCTTCCTTCCACTGAACCCAACCCCATCATAATATAATTATATTGGCAAATCATCATCAGCAGATTCCGACAATCCGGCCGCATTCGATGCCGTGTTGTTGGCTGTTGAAGAATGCTACACCAGACAACAATTATCGAGTTCATAATCACAATTATGAGACAACACATGATCAAGTGTGTGCAACGTGTTGACAATATACCTTTCTCACAATCGTCAACTTTGGATTCAACACTGCCAAACCACCAGGAGGAAGCCGAGGCGCACCCGTGACAAATTGACAGAATGCACGTTGCTGTTCTGGATTGAACTCTCCCATTATCTCAAGCAACTAAAAAGTTGTTAATTCAAATAAAATTAAATGAGAAGAGAATCTTTTAAACAAATTTTCAAGCATTCAAGTGTGAACTTGAATAAGAATCAAAGAAGTCAGAGGCACAAAGCTAAAGTCAAGCGATTGGTCATAAATGGCTAATGAAAAGCCCATCATATGTCAATAAAAATGTAAGTGATGGATTCTCATTATGTCGATGCGAGACTAGTGAGATATCCAATATGGAATTCTTATTCCACCTAACTGCGCATAAAATAAAAAGCTTCTGCCAAAAAGAGTGAAGTAATTTTTAAAATTCAGAGAATCACCAATGAAAAGTCAAACATAAGTCTGTATGTAAAATTTAAGTGGAATCTTTATTCCATTTGTTTGTTAGTGTAAAGTAATTGCAAGTCTTCACAACAGTCAGCACAAATCAGAAATAAGCTAAGCGATTGATGATGATGACATCATCAATAAAAGAAATTGTTTCATAAAGTACAGATATCAGACTCCCAAAAGTTCTGCATCTAGTTCAAAGGAAAATGAGAGAGAGAGTGAGAGAGAGATATGAGCTAATTAATGCATTGAGTTGCTAGCCGAATTGAATAAGATATATTTTAAATCTCAAAGCATAAACCCACATAGCAAAGGTATAAATGATAAGTCAGAGTTCCTAAAATGCATTAAAGTTCCTAAAATGCATTAAAGTCAGTGCATATGTAAGCTAATAAGTGGTATAATGCCGAAAGAACCAGTGAATGTACTGGTTGTAAAAACCAAAAGAAGCAAGAAGTTATGAAAAGACAGATGGTGCTCGTTCAATAAATCACCAAATGTTTGCGTCAGATATTAGGGATTCATGTCTACCTTGTAATTCCTAATTACATCTATCTGAACATAAACAACTTCGAGGACGCAGTTTATGCGTGGTGGAGCTCATTCGGTAATTTAAAGTTCAGGTCGTTACACCTCCCATTCGCATATTCGCACCCCAACCCGCCGGTGCCGCTGACCTCCCCCAATCCTCTGTACGCTCCCCACCACCACTGCGGAGGATGAAGAGGCGCTGCAAACCTTCCCCTCTCCCCGAGGACGTCGTTGACGAGCTCTCTCGCTGCTGACCATCGTCTCTACTACCGACAAGTATTGTACCTCGATTTTTTGTGGATATTGTTGTTTTGATTGAAAGAAATGCATACATATATAGCAGCAATCATACTTTAGAATTAGGGTTGTTTTATGAAGGATTTTGTGGAGGTTGGTGCTGGTAGTTTGGTTTTATTGGCAAATCGGAGTTTAATCTTTCAAATCAGATTTTGTAATGTACCTGATGAGTGTAATACTAAAAGATGATGTTTATAGATCTGGGTATTGTTGGAAGAAGGTTATTTAGTTGAAAGAGATGCTATGAAATTATTTTCATAGAATGAGTATATGCATTTGACTCATAAGATTTTGTTCACAATAAATCAAATGTTGAAAAGATATCCTTTGAATGCTAAGATTTGGTTCACTTTGAATCGTAAGTTATCGGGTTTATGATTTTGGTTTCGCTTCACTTTATAATGTTATGATGTGGGTTTTTCTTTGTGTTCCTTTTGCATTCATCTAACATGCAATAATAGATTTTGTGTTTTCTTTTTCTATTATGATGTTTCCTTTAACTTTGTTGATTTAAACACACAATAATGTTTTATGATTAAGAATTTGGAGATACATTTTCTTTATCAGATTTTAATACATGTTAGTGTTAGTATTTCTTTGTTGGATTTAGATTACGAAGGTACCATCATATTCATGAATTTAATATTTAAAATAAAGATTAATTCATAGAAAAAGGAGGTTGAAGATGAAGGATGTTAAAATGTTTAAATTGCCCTTGGGTTAATGGTTGAACACTAATGGTGTTAGAGGTAAGGACCATTAGAGTGCATAATTATCAAAATAGGGATGACTTTTGTAATTTATAAGCACATGGACGAAACATGCAATTTCCACTAAACTATAGAGACGAAAAATGTAATTTACTCTAAAAAAAAGATACAAGAAGTTCCTCCACCCTTCGATTACATTCTTTCATTGAAAACATCATAATAGAGGGAGGTTCAATGGAAAACCTATATGCATCGGAAGACATTGGAAAACCATTAGGCACCACAAGGAAATTTATATGAATCAGAAGCTTCATTAAGGGTATTATTAGAATATTATATTTAATAAAAATAAAATAAAATGATTTTAGAAGCATCAATCATAATAAATATCAATCCATATTACTATATATACCATAATTCAAAATTCAAATATTTTTATTACTTAATATCCCACTCTTTCTTTCTTTCACTATTTCTCTTTAGCAAAAAAAAGATAACACCACCCCCATGTTGCCTCCCCTAGACCACCATGTTGCCGATCTCCGGCCTTGCACCACCCATGATCGCCCGCCACCACCATGATGTCAAATATATCTTTTGCATCGTCATCGAAGATGAATGGTGAGCACGAAGATTTCATGATGAACACGAAGATTTCATGATGAACATGACTATTTACACCCGCCATTGAATATCTAATGGTGAACACGAAGATGAATGATGAACACAAAGTTTTTGGTACATCGAAAGTTTCATAATAAAACTCACGATGAACATGAAATTTTTGATATATCGAAGAATTTTCGTCAAAAGATGAACATTTCGGCAAAAGTTTCTACTGCATTGTTATTTTTGTATTTTGATGCATCGAAGATCTCATCATGAACACGAATATGAATAATGCACATGAAGATGAATGATGAGCACGAAGGATCCAGTGTATCGTCAAAAAATAAACATTTTTGTCAAAAAGTTTCTAGTAGATTGTCATTTTCGTCAAAAGATGAGTGATGAACCTGAAGATAGATGATGAATATGTGTTTTTGATTGAAAATAATGTATCATCAAAAGATCTTTTATGGTATTTTGTAAATGCATGATAAATGCATACGAATGTTTTTTAATGCATGATGTAAAAGATTTTTAAATTTAAAATTATGCATCAATCATAAAATTTTTAAATTTAATATATTAAATGATAAAATTTTAAATTTTAGAAAACATATTATTATGTGTCAAAAAATACTCCTCTGCGTTTCATTTAAGTGCATCGTGTTTCATTTAAGTGCATCGTGATACGTTAATCTAATGACGTATATGCATCTAATCTAAGGGTTACGGATCTACGATTGGTTTTCAAGGTTTTCCGATTCATGGTGATTTTCCATTGACCCCAACCCCATCTTTATACAATTATAATTAACAAATTTAATATATTTATGATAAAATTTTAAATTTTAGAAAACATATTATTATGTGTCAAAAAATACCCCTATGCGTTTTATTTAAATGCATCGTGATACATTAATCTAATGACGCATATGCATCTAATCTAAGGGTTACGATTGGTTTTCCAAGGTTTTTCGATTCATTGAGATTTTCCATTGAACCCAACACCATCTTAATATAATTAACAAATCATGTTTTTTTTATCTTGAACTCCATGATAAAATTGATGAATATCAATTTTTATAAGTATAGCTTTAAAAAGGCATGTGATACAGTAAAACAGAATGAAATGAATTTATAAGCTATGATAATTCCCCGACATTCAGAATGAAAAAAAAAAAACTATAAATCTTCGTTCTCTTTTCAACTTTTTCATTTTCTCCATGTTGATAAGAAAATAACAGAATAAAATTTATACTAGAACTCTATTCTTTACTTAAGGATCTTGTTAACAAAAAAGTTCATAATCATATATGATTTCATTTCATCCCATAATTTCATTTCACCCTAGTACCATACCAAACGCATAAAAAGAATTCCTTTACACCTGTGATGCACGTCACAATTACAAACAGCCATGTCAATAGCCTTGCAGCCACAAAACACATATAAGTCGCTAGCTCACAAGCTAGCAGCTCACAACTCACAAGCACGAGGGGGGGACCAAGGCCCGTCACGGTCTAAACATAGTTTGTGACACTCGTCACGACTTCTAACTCATGGCTGTGTCAACTACAAACAGATTATAAACACGACCTCCTTGACCAAAAACCCATTTACCCTAGTTATACAACTCATTTGACCATAGATTAAACATGGCGTATCGAACCCAACCATATTTCATAGTTCACACCACAATAGACTATATACGTCTACACGAATATCACCTGAAATTTGTGATAAAGAGAAGGATAGAGCATATCATTCAAAGTTATTTAATTATAAAGCGATTTAAAAACATGAAAGAAAGATCCAACCTTCCATACAAAAATTTGAGGTAAATAAAGCAAACTACAAAATGTCAGCTACCATTCTGAGTTGGAGTTGTAAAAGCAGAAGTTGTATTTATTTACAAAGGAAACCAAAAAGACAAAACACCTCAACAAGTTCCTTTTTCCCTAGGGAGCCTTCTTGACCCAGATCCACATCCACATTCAACTGAACAAGAAACAAGCAAAACAATAAAGCCAAAGCGACCAACTATTTACTCGTTTTTGGAGCAACCATTATCGGAAGAGCAACAAAAATTCAAGACTGAAACCAAACTGCTTTCAGGAAAACGAAAAGAAACTGACCTTAACCATGCCTGCCATTAGTGACACTTGGGGACACCACCAAAAGAGACCTTTTATTGAGCAGAGAAATAATGCTAGCTGCAACCCCACTTATGCACCAGTTGAGAAACGACATCAAAAGGATTCTCGGACACTATACACAATTTGGTTAGTTTGAAACGAAAACTCATGACAAATCGAACGATCCTTGTCCTTCGCTAATTGCATAGAGGAGCTTCTTGTACATTATCTCCTGTGAAAAAACAAATAAATTATTTGTTATCTAAAACGCATCCTAACAAGTAAAATACAATATTGACTATTTAACAATACACTGAAAAGTATATCGCTTCCTAACAAGTAAAGACAATATTGACTATTTAAGAATACACTTGAAAGTAGATGGCACCTTGGTTGAATACGGAGGAAGCTTCAAGTAATTAGCACATGTCATCACACTTGGCAAATCATCATCAGCAGATTCCGACAATCCGGCCGCATTCGACGCCGTGTTGTTGGCTGTTGAAGAATGCTGCACCAGACAACAATTATCGAGTTCATAATCACAATTATGAGACAACACATGATCAAGAGTGTGCAACGTGTTGACAAGATACCTTTCTCACGATCGTCAACTTTGGATTCAGCACTGCCAAACCACCAGGAGGAAGCCGAGGCGCACCCGTGACAAATTGACAGAATGCACGTTGCTGTTCTGGATTGAACTCTCCCATTATCTCAAGCAACTAAAAAGTCATAGATGACAAATTTAATTAGATCATACTTCTCCAACACACAGAATTATAAAAATGGAAGACATAACATACATTCACTACTGCAGGGCTCTTAGAAGTGTATCCATGGTCAAATTTTATGTGTTCAACAAGCGTATCAGCCTGCATTTGGAAAAAAGTTAATTACATTCAAGGAAAAAGCAACTCCAACTATGAGTAACAGACAGATTACAGAGCAATTTACCTCCCACAATTCTCCACGGCCACAAAGTAAATAATCCAACTCACTTGGAGAAAAAATTTGTAAAGCCGAAATGTCAAAAACCTGATATTTATGTGGTATACATTTTATTAGCTACATCAGGATAACAAAAATAAATTCAAAAGCTAAAAGACTTTCAGAACAGAAGACTTGGAGAAGGACATGTAGGCAATGGCATAGCTAGGATTTCATTCCTAGGTGGGCCAAATAAATTAGTAGAAATAAATAGCTACTAAAAAATTATAAGCATAATAAAACAAAATTTGTTGTAATAAATTTTGTTTATAAACTTTTAATTGAATACAAAGCTATCTTACATTTATCAAAACATTTAAATAACATATTAACAAATAAACACTATTTACAATAAGGGGTATTCATGCAAAAAACCCTTAAGTTGGACCATTTTTTGTGATTAAAATCCTCAATCATTTTTCACTGCACAAAAAACCCAACTGACTAAAACTTATCAAAATAAGATTTTTTTTCAAAAAAACTGATTTGCAACCTAATGAACCGGTTGCAATTTGACCTTCTTTCCAACGAACTCACTTGTCTACAATTATGATTCAAATTCACATTTTTGTTGATTTCTTTGTTTAAATTTGTGTTTTTTTGTTAGTATTTACTTTTTCGACGAAATTCCGGTGGTCACTGGTGACTTGTCGATGGTGACCTATGACTTTCAATCAGTTACAACCGGTAATACCTCAATTCTGTGAGATTTTGTCGGTTGGGGGGGTTTTTTGTGCAATTAAAAGTGGTTGGAGGATTTAATCACAAAAACGATCAAACTTGAAGGTTTTTTGCACACATGTCCCTTGCAATAATATTATTCATTGGAAAGTTCTAATTGAACGCAAAGCTATTTGACATTCATAAAATCATTAAAACAAACATATTAATAAATAAAAAGTATTATGTCCACTCAACATGTCATCTATGATTAATTTTAACCATCACCAAATAAAAATACTAATAAAAATGACATTGATGACAAAAGTACAAATTAAAAAAGAACAGAGAACACATTATAGATTGGAAATGATACACACTTTTTCTAAGACTCTAACCAGTAAACAATGGACATACAGTGATAAATGACAACGCGAAATTATAGGTTTTGATTTAATAAAGATTTTAGTGTGTGTGTGTGTGTGTATACATACATACATACATACGTATGTATGTATGTATGTATGTATGTATGTATGGGTTAGGTTCCGATAAGAACCATGTGATTTTATTCATATTAAATTCATATAGAAAATGCATAAAAATTTAGAAATGAAATTTGTGAAAATTTTATCATTGAAAACAATTCTTATCGGAAACCAACCCAACCTCATCTTTATATGTGTGTGTGTGTGTGTGTGTTAGGTAGAAAATGAGGTTTTGCCATGGCCACCCTAATGACTAAGGTGGCGCCATTGAATGTACATAAATGAGAATGGTTGAAGACAATGACCTGATTAAAACCAGCTCTAAATGCTTCCATTTGCCTTGTGATACCAATCTTGACAGTAGCATCAACTACCAAAGAAATGTACTCCTCCAAATTGTTTAAATCAACCTGTATATTTGGAAACAATACTTTTTAAAATCAAAAACAGAAACAAAGAAAAACAGGTCAAAGGATGGTCAAGTACATTTTCATCTCCAGCTTTCAGAATAAAATCAGGATAGCCAGGAAGTGTGAAGTCCAAGCAAAGATCTTCGACCGGAATGCCCCTAAACCTTAAGTTCAGTATCTCATTCCGGTCATGTATAGACTCTAGGTACTGTTTTCGGCAAACAAGAGCTTGCAACTCTTGCAACGTCTTACCAAATTCAGCATCAAATGACGAAATGTCATGCAAATCAAGTTCCTGTGATGATTTAAAAAAAAGTAGCACGTCTCAAGACAAAATAACGGAAAGGAGAGAAAATACATGAATATTTGTTATTTAAAAATTGTCAACGGGCAGCTTACCTGTCCGAGAATGAGTTTATAAAATGCTGCTGAAAGGGGCAGATCCAAAAGCCTCCCATCTTGAAGGGCTTTGGCCATTACACGGCCAAGAAGACGAAAATGCTCTGTGACCTTTGAATACTGGCCACCATCAGAAGTATCAACGGTAAGAGGCCAAGGACGCGGAAACAACCCGAGGGGAGCTAAAACAATGTCTTCATTTGTTTTACCAACTTTATTCTCATCGGAGTCGACTTCGACTAATGTGTCTACGTCAGGAGAATTAGATCTCCACATTCTCAATTCTGCCTTTTGAAGGTCGTGACTTAGTAGGGTATAGAACTCCAAAGTAGGGCCCAAACCAGTGCCAACTTCACCAAAATATTCTACTTCAAGAACAGCCTTTTGGCTTGAATACATCTCCATGACCTTTGCAGCAGAATCTAAAATACGGTTCCGGGAAACACGGACTTTCTGCCGCTGCAACCTTCGAACTCTAAACTCACGTTCATTTGTAGATCCATGGCCATCAGCACCCTGTTGCTGTTGAAGCCGATGTAATGCACGAGTCAGGCCGAAAGCAGTTGAATAGAAATATTGACGCCTAATCTCGAAAGGAAACAAGAATGGGCATGCTTTTGTCAACTGATAACACCATGATGGAAGACTACCACTGCATAGTGCAAGAGCATCCTGGATTTGTCTAGACAACTTGGGAGTTAATTTGCTATTGACAAACTCATCGGCAGGAACTTTAACACCAGTAACATTCAGTTCATCTAGACTAGAGATTTTTCCTTCGGCAAAACTATCAATTGATGATTGCACACGTAAGCGTGGTGCAAGCTGGTTTAAACCGTCTAATACACGTAATAGTGACAATATATTGTAAGTAGGGTTGTTCCTTTCCAAATCGCAAGAAAGCTCCCCTTGCAAAATGCTATCCAAAAGAGACATTTGATGTATTCGTGATTCACCATTAGAATTCGAGGTAGAACCCGCTTTAGTGGATTTAGAAGGGGTTGCAGAACCCACAGTTCCCATCGATGCTCTATCAGTTTGGCTCTCTGCTCTTTGGTATGTTACCGTATAAATATCACCCCACAATCGGCTTCCATCACTGGATACAAAGTCGCTACCATTATACCTCTCATCATCATCCTCATCCAGGACAAGTTGTCGTTGAATGGCTTGATAGATTGTTAAATGTCGATTGAGTTGCTTCCCACCTGAAGAAAATATCAGTCTGGGAGGATCATTAGATCCAAAGAGGGGTCGCCCATGGCGGTCTCTACCCCCCCTGATACCTCTGCCATTTGCCGATGCAAGCCCAGCCATTGCAGCAGCAGCAAAAGACATTGTACCCCTTGAACCGAAAGAATTTGTGCTTCTAAAATCGGCAGTCTCCGAGCCCCGAGCAGCAGTACCTCTGCTGCTAGAACCAGAAGCTAGATTAGTTTGGCTATCACTAGTTGCAGCACCGACATGTCTTTCCTCAGCGGATTCACCCAACTTAACATCATGGACTTTATCTGGCATACAAACTGGAAGAGAATCATCCCTTAGTACCTGCAGTTAAAAAGAATGGAAATCATTCATCAGAAAAAACTAACAAACAAACATCAATGTAACATGGTAAAGTATATCAACATACATCATCATGATCTCCATCCTCATCCTCAGAAATGTCATCATCTTCAATAACCAAAGCATCATCTATCTCAACAGGTGATATATCGAAGTCGTCATCCTACAGCAGCCAATAAGTTAACAAGCATAAACCATCATAAATAAAAGATAAAGTGGGGCAAAATGAGATCAACACGACCTAGTGAGAACGAGTTGCAAACTGAAGAGAAACTATGGTGGAAATAAAAGAAGGATGCAAGGGAATGAACATCAGATTCAGATGTCTTTCAAATGTGAACTGCTTTGGAAAGTATTGGATAATTACAAAAACTACAACATATAAACTGGATTCTAGGAACTTAGGGACCCAAGGTAGACAGACTAGATAATGTCATTAGAAGTGGATTCTAGAAATTTAGACATGAAGAAAAAAAGATGAGAAATTTGAAGTTTGTAACAATTCTGCTGCGTCCAGAATATCTCAAGATAATTTCAAAACAGAATAAATTAGGATAGTCCGATAGTACACCACACACGTCTTAGGCACATATGAATAGAACAGGAAATTCAACACAGATCTAGCGATGATATCTATAACAATTACAACTATTGTTTACTTAAACATATCATTAAGACATAAGCTTCGGGTAGAACTGGACCCGTAGCTCGACGTTAGATGTGATATAGCCATTGTGATTCTGGCCATTTTTTGCTCAAGTGGCTTTTAATGAGTTTTATCCCCCAAAACATTGGTTTTCTTGTTGTGAAATTCATTGTACTAATATGAATATTTATGTAGAGGTATCATAGTACTTTGGATCCCAACTAGTTTAATATATAAGGCTTGTTGTGTTGTGCTTACGTCCTGTTCCTAAAGTGACTACTCCAACAAAATACTCACACACCTTCCTCGCCATGTTCACAATTTAATTCCTCAAATTTAAGCTTTACTTTTTCTTTACTCCTCAATCCATATATCATCCAATTAAAGGCCCCTCCTACCACCACCATCTAAAAATTTTCACTTCTTGAGCGCAATCCTCTAAACCCTTACCGCACCATCTAATCCACTTCGAGTGTTACCTAGAGAAGCTGGATTCAAAGGAAGATGAAAATACTCCGATGCAAAGATCAGTTTGGGTAAGAAACTGGGATGTCAACAATGTTAAGAAGACAACAAGAACAAGAGCGAGAACAAGAGGAGTTAAAAACGAACAAAGGGGAGGAAGGACGACTTGGGCTATAACACGTCCAAAACATGATAACTATAGCACAGACAACACATCATAAATCCCCATAGAAACCCAACACTGAGTCGGTTTCATCAAGACCTAATTTTGAAGCTCGAAAGCCTGCATCTTCATTCTACATGATGCATTTATGTTATAATGGAGATCTAGTTTTGTCACTTGAGGGTGTATTCAAGCCTAGTTTATCACGTAAGAAACCTCGAAACTTCTGAAAGCAACAGCTGAAAATTCTAACAATCATAAATAAGTAGAATTAAATGATATGCTTATTAAGATACAGAAGGGTATAAGAACCTAGAGAAAATAAAAAAGAATATGCTGCTGATATGATGGTCGGAAAGTATAGGTTTCTTACAATGTGATACGTGGGAAAACCCAAATATATTGAGGCTTATCAGCTTATGTGTAATGAACTTGTTTTAAGTATGACATAGATATCATTAGTTGTATATCTTCAGTTTTTGTAACTTAAGACTTAACCTAAGGAGTACAAAAGAAGTTGAAGGTTAGACTTCTGTGCCAAGTCTTACAAAGTTAGTTATTTATACGTCGGATAAGAAATTTGTAGAATGAAAAATCTGTAGATTCCTCATGGTTCTAGGCAGTGGACTTGACACGGACATATTTTACAAACCTGGAACCTAGCTAAGTGCAGATCAAAACTTTAGTCAATGGCTACATGCCTACATGGCTTGTATGCTACATATGAACAGTGTTGCCCAGCATACAACTTAAAATTGTTGTTCATAAGGTGTGATATGAATTGATAACTTCTATATCAGACTATGCAAATATCCATTACATCCTTTGTTAGAAATGAAGCAAGTAATTTGGTTACTGGGTTGCTAAAATATAAGATCCATACATACGACACCTAGCTGCTCCTGCAGAAATACGGCCCAGGTGGCTTGTTTGGTTGGTTGATTTGATGGCAAAATAGTTGATCTGTACCATTTCATGCACAAATAGTTTGCAATTGTTTGAACTTTATTCACCAAACCACAAACATTAAAACCTGTGGTGGCTGTTTGGCAACCATGGTGTATAACCTAATAAAGCAATGAAACAACATGCTTTACTACACCTTCCATGTGATTTCATGGTTCTAATTGGTCACCACCACTTAGCCATTGTGTGTGATAAGTGGTAGTGGAAGCATTAAGAGCAATTACAATTTGTGCTCCAAGACCCATAGTTGTGAAAGGCTCAAGGCGCAATATGATCCTCGGGCCTAAGCGTGAGGCACAGACGCAAGCGTAGGCCTCATGAAATAGCAAAAAAATACTTCAATTCAAAGCTTAAAACATGATTATATTAGGTAAATACTATTCTGTTCTGCCATCTAATCTAGTATTTTGTTCTAATCTTAATAGTTTTATCCGCTGCTAATTAGAAGATTAGAAGAATAGTATCATAATGTCACAATAGTAGAATGGATGTGAAGAAGTCGATGTTTGTGATGAAGTGATGAACAATCTTAGGGTTATCTTTATTGTTTCTATTAGATGCCTCTACTAGGTCGATAAACACTAAAACCAAAGCCCACTAAAAAAGGAAAAACCCCACTAAAACCCATCTAAAATAGACCACATAACCTAGACGTGCCTAGGCCCACCTGCGCTTCGGGCCAAAGGCCAGCACCTTCATAAGTTTTGTGTATGTTGGTCTCCTTGACAAAAGAAAAGCCCTGAGGTCAGCGCCTTTGCACGCCTCAGGCACACTTTTATCAACTTTGCCAAGACCATTTTAATTTTTCCTTTTACCAGGGAGCATTGGACTCTGAGCCAAGTCTAGAAGACTCGGTGAGAAGTTGAAGTCCATTGGAGGTCTTGATATTTGCAGTTCGAATCAAGCAGATTCTTTGCCAGCTATTGATTATTATTCACATGAAGAACACCCATGAACCAAGCGTATACACACACACATATACACCAGTCAGCAGGATTGAGCATTGACTGAAAAAAATATTTGCCTTGATATGCTTAATATGTGATTATACTATAACCATATAACATACTATAATATTATATCTCCCAATATTCACTTTTACCCACATGAATATTCCTAATGATTATCCTACACTAAAGTCTATAATGGCTTCAAACAATAGCTATAGTACATTGATACTTGAGCTACAATCTATCCATGCGAAGATGAACTGATGTGATCCACACATATTAGTATGGTTTGAAGTAAAATGAAAGAACAGATGTGTTGTTACAAATAACTTAAGATAATTGAACAAAAACACAACAAAAAAGTTTCATAGTGCACTAGTCCTATGCAAGAAGTATTCAAAGATATCAAACTCTAACAATAACACATAGCATACCTCAGAAGTAGACTCTCCATCTATAGACTTCATCTGTGCGTCTTTATCCAAAGCAGCCCTTCTCCGAGCAGCATTTCTTGTCTGAGGTCCTCTCCCTTCATCTTGAGCTGCCTTCAATACAGCTTTCCCTTTCCCTTTCGAAGAGCTTGCATTTTTTTCTTGTGGTGTCTCCTTTTTGGCCGACTCCCCTATATTAATGGATGACCTGGATCTTGTGGAGTGCTGACGTGTACCAGATGCAGGAGTAGATGGAGATGAAGCCCCACCTCCTACAGGTGTTGTCCCCGACTCCGAGTTTCCAACATATGCAGAAGCTTTCTGGCTCGACTCGCTACGCTGAACACGAGGCCAAAGAAAGTCTTCCACAGCTGACAAGCTTGCTAGTGGATCAATCAGAACGACGTTTGACGAATAATCACGGAGAGATTTTTCACCATGTGCTCTGCAAAGACGCAACTTGAAAGGCTGAGATAATGCACCAAGACCAGAAGAGAGACGTGTGCTTCCAGTAGTAGATCTAGAACTGTGGCTCAACACCACCGGGAACCGTTCTAACGAAGTCAAAGCATATTGGAGCTTCTGAACTAGAACACTCATAGGAGCCCATTTTGCATCAACACTCGAAGGAAGTGCAACTTCTATAAATGATGTGTATCTTTTAATAGCAAGTTGACGTAGCTTAGGCAAATTGGCTTCTGACACTCTTTCTTTTGAGAAGTGTCCACAAGAGAAGTAGTTCAGCAAAGCAGCAACAACACCACTACCAATAAATTCAAATGTCGAAACTCCATCATCTTTGGTTAACTCCGCTAGCATCTCAGTTATCACTCCTAACAAATTTTCTTCCTTGCTAGGTGAAAAATCAACAAACCGAATGCCAGAAGCTTTCGACTTCCCCTTGGATTTTGTCTTCTGATCATCCACAGCGGCACCCAGCTTCTTACAAAGATTTTTCAAATGTATGAGATCATCTGTAACGCCAACTTCAGGAGCTCCAGGATCCGAAGGAAAGTACTTATCCTTGAAAGCTTTTGCACTTGTACTAACCGCCATCCGAAGGCTTGAACTGACAGCTGGCAATTCTACAGAATTGGCAGGAGAGTTTTTTGAATCTTCAGCAGCATTTACATCTGTATTGGAGGTACCAACGCGGCGTCGATAACGCCTCGAGCGTGAGGACGATCCAGGTATAGAATCATTAACCTTCTCACTTGATAATGGTTGGGAAAGAGCATTACCAGATGATCCAGCAAGTGTATCTATGGCATGAACGACACCTTCTCTCACAAACATCTTACTAAAAGTCTCTGGAAGTTTTTCCATCAGGATCTCCGCTATTTGAAGGGAAGGTACCAAGACTTGCGGGTCCTTCCATGCCAAAACCCCAGCCAAGAAACTAAAATCTCATTAAAGCATACACTATTAGAATTTTAACACATTCTAAAATATAAACACATGTTACCACCAACATACCTTGATATGTTTGTCACACCAAGTAGATTTTGAATCATATCAGCTGTGCTGAAGTACATCAACTTCCCAATAACAGAGAGACACTTGTGACGCACTGGTGCATTAACACTTGACCCGTATATCTGCAAAATCAAAAAAAAATGTCAATTTATTTCCTTGAGAAGCTGCAGACACAGTGTGCTATCTCTCTAACTGTCTTCAGAGATAACCTGAATCAGAACAGGAAGAAGGTCCATCCCAAATTGCTGTAGAAGCTCAGGTTGATCCGTTAACAGTTTCTCACGAGCTGAAACCTCGGGTGCACTGGTACTCGTTTCTTCTTGCTTGCTAGAACTTCCAGCAGGTGACTTCTTCAAAAGAGAGCCTTTAACAAATACATTACTGCTCGCAGGAAGAGTTATGGTTCCATTCGGCAATGGAGGAAGAAGCTCATTTGACAAATTAACAATCTCAAAAATCTGCACACCAAAAAAAAACAAATTAATCATAAAGCATTATTGCTCAAGTGTCGATAGCTTAAAACAATCCAAGATATTCAGATAAATTAGTGCATGTTAAACAGTTTCTGCTGCTGAGCTCTCTCTATAACACATGAATATAATAGGGTTTTGCAGACTCTGAAATCAAGAAGAATAGCTAACTTGTTAATTTAACATAAAGCTGGGGGCACCTTATTCAACCTCCTAGTTGTAAAGTCATTGTTTTTTACAAGAAAAAATACTGTGAATTGTACACACTTTTGTGCAAAAGTTTCAGCACTCAAAAAGATCATCTTTTGAAAAGAGAAGTGCCTGATTTGGCCAAAATCCGCTCAGAAGTTTAATAATAAAAATGATAAACAACGAAACAAACCAGATCCGGTGGTCTACTCAAGGCTGGTGAGACAGACATTGTTGCAACAAGACCAGGACTCGACAATGTATCTTTGAGAATCCCACTGATCCCTAGAAGGAGTAACGTTTTCGATCCTAATGGAGAGCCACTTGCACATGTTGATAGCAATCGGAGTAAGCCCTGCAAGCTTCACGTTAAGTAATGCAGCATCCCATAGTAATAATATTACATTCCATACAAAAGAAATCACTTCTGTACCGTGTATGTAGATATACTGAGAGATACTTGTCCAGAACAGCCCGAAATTAGAGAGGCAGCTTGCTTAACTAATCCATGGTTACAAAGCTCATCTAGCTGATCAGGAGATGCTGCAAAAGCCTCTGCAATTCGAGTCAAACAAACTGAAGCATGCTCCAGAACCTATAATAGAACAACATGACCAGAAACATCATAATGAGATGTAACAAAAAAGACAGTTAACCAGATGCAGGTAATTCATAATTTGTAGCACACACCTTCGCATCATGGTACTGAAGAAGATTTGTTAACAAAGGAACAGCTTCCATGACAAAGTCAGCTGCATCAGATGGAAGTTTTTTGCACATGTTTGCAGCGGTAGATAATGCCACTCGCTAAAATTCATAACAATAAGTCAAAATAACAAGATGCAGTTAGAATAAATTTCCCTATCGTTTATAGTTAAGAAACAGCAGGTACCTGGACTCCAGTTGAGAAGAAGTCAAGATACGATAGCACAGCCATTAGAGCCCCTGCTCGCAAGCAGGCAGTTGGGTGCTCTTGTGATATCTTCTTAAGAGCTTGCAAGGACTGTTAAAAATCAATATTATCAACACACTCCCATAACATTTTATACTAGTATAAGTATTCAGCTACTAAAATAGGCTTTTTTTTTTTGTTATCACCATGTAGTATCACTTAACATACATACAACCAGCTGTTTAATGAAAACACAGAGTTAATTTACTTTTATAATTTATATTAGTACAAGCATTCAGCTGATAAGCTAGCAAAAACCTGTTCAGCCAAGTCCATGTACTCGATGGTAAGCAGCCTAGCAACAAAGCAAGAAACAGCACCATAGTGCACCACAGAAGCACATGAAGAAGGTAGCACATCACAGAGATGTGTGAGTGCCCTAGCAGCAAGCAACATGATATCTGGATTGCTCTCATGATTAAGCAATCCAACAAGCACAGGAACAAAAGAATCAACCGAGAATGTACTAAGTGAATCTTCAGTCCCAATAGAAAGCATATCACATAACTGTGTTAACGCCTCAACTTGCTTTCCTTCTTCCCCATCAGCACGCAAACCCGAAAGGATCTTTTTCAGACGACCGCTCTGGTGAGATGAGGAAGCCGACGCCATTGCTGATGAAGGAAGAAGATCATCCAACCCTGCACCTAGCTTCCTCAACAGACCCTGCAGTGCACTGCTTGCAGAAGTCAAGTTCTGATGCAAAATCCCGACACCTCCGCCCTCGCTGTCGTCGTCGTCATCATCATCAGCACCACCACCACCAGCGCCACCATCGATGTTCAGTCCCAAGTTGTTGTTATCTCTATTATCCTTAACCCTAACTTCATGTTCTTTCTCTTTTCCTTTATCCGAATTATCCCTATCCGATCCCATGTTCTGATTATTATTATTCTTCCTGCTACGACGACCTCGACCCGACCCGGAACCGGACGATTCAATTGTGGAATTATCCATGTTAGAAGCGCGTGAACGAGTAGAAACGACGAGGTTTGAAACTGTTGGTGCAACAGCGGCAGCGGCAGAGGCGGAGGCGGAGGAGTTGATTGTAGTAGAGAGACGAGTGCGTTTGGTTGAACGGGTGGTAGGTCCGCCGGATGATGAAGAAGAATGGGCTGATGAGGTGGCCTCCGCCCTCTTCCGGCTACGAGTTTCCATACAAAAACCCAAACCCCCTTTCTTTGGTATCCAACGATCAACGACGATCGAAGAAACAATGAACCGTTATCATCGTCGTTCACAAATCACAGAAAAACAACAACGGATTTAATCAAAGAAAAAGACTCGAATTCGCCCAAAATCAAACGAGTATTGATTGTGAAAATGATAAATTAGAGATAAATGTGAGTGATCAATTTGAAATGAAACCGATCGCCCTGAAAAGCGAAGGGTGATTTTGGGAGTGTGTGTGTATCGAGAGGAATTTGAAGATTGGGGAAGTAAAATCAAATAAACCCTAATTGTGGTTGTAGCTTATTATATAGCGGTACGTTGTCTTTGTGTTTGTGTTTGTGTTTGTGTTTGTGTGAAAAGTACGTAAACGATGCGAGAAAATATCAAACGGTGGTGTTTTCTTTTTCCTTTTTCCTTTTTTATAAAAATATCTGAGATGCTCAAACTGTCTGATGTCCTGATTTCATTTTTTATGATAAGAGAATGTCCTGATAAGATACTGTGGTCTGATAAAAGAATTCTATAAGTTTGTTTGATCTGTAAATTATCTGATTCTATATTTTATTAATTTAACATATTCATTCTCAAAATCAAACCAATATCATTAATTGAAGTCAAGTATCAAGTAACAATAATATCATAGAATCAAAGTGATTCAAGCAAACCCTTTTAAAGGATTCAAATAGTTTTAACAAGATTCAAATAAAAATCAATTCAAGTTTATATACATTTAAGAAACATAACCAAATAACAATAACAATATTCAAGTAACCTAATATCATTGATTAAATTTAAGTATCAAGTAACAACAATATCATTGAATCAAAGTCATCCAAGTAAACCTTTAACAACATTCAAATAACTTTAACAATTTTCAAGTAAGAGATCAATTTAAGGTGCTGTTTGATTGCATAAGAGGTTAATTGTCTGATGTCTGATTCCACTTCTGATTGATGAGAGGTGGTCCTGATAAGATACTAAGATCTGATAAGAGAATTCAATAAGTCTGTTTGTTTTATAAATTATCTGATCCTGTTATTTTTATTAATTTTACATATTAATTCCCAAAACCAAATAGATATCATTGATTAAAGTCAAATATCAAGTAAGAATAATATCATTGAATCAAAGTGATCTATGTAAACATTTAATATCATTCAAATAACATTAACAAGATTTAAGTAAAAAACCAAATCAAGTTTATAAGTTATAATCAAGTAACATAAATGCATTCAATAAACATATAACCAACATGCTTTCAAGAATCAGATAACAATTAAAGTTTATAAGTTATAATCAAGTTTATAAGGTTATGTTTATTAACTTCCAAATAACTTAAGTTTATAAGTTATATAGATATGTTATTGAAAAATAATAAATTTTATCAAAAAGTGTTGGAATATTTCTCGTTATAATAAATATGGTAAGAGGTAGGGTAGGGGTGAGGTAGGTTGAGGGTGGGGTAAATAGGGTAGGGTAATGGTGTAGGGGTAGGGTGGGTAGGTTGAGGGGTAAGGTGGGTGGGGATGGGTAGATTTGAGGGATACGGTAGGGGTGAGGTGGGTAGGTTTGAGGGGTAGGGGTAGGAAGAGATAGGGGTAGGGTGGGGTGGGATAAGGAGGGGTGAGGTGGGGTGGGTAGGTTTGATGGGTTAGTGTAGTGGTGGGGTAGAGTGGGATAGGGTAAGTATGGGAGTGGGGTGGGTAGGGTTAAGGGTGGAGATGGGGACGGGGTGGTATAAGTAAGTTAAGGGTATTAGGGTAGGGTGAGATTAGGTGGTTGAGGGTAGGGTATGTTTAGGGTGGGGTGGGGTAGGATAGGGTAGGGGTAGGGTAGGGGTAGGGTGAGTGAGGTAAGGTATGGGGTAAAGGTAAGGGTGGGGTGGGGTGGGGTAGGGTAGGGTAGGGGTAGGGGTAGGGAGTTTAGGATAGGGTAGGGTAGGGGTAGGGTGGGTGAGGTAAGGTATGGGGTAAAGGTATGGGTGGGGTGGGGTTTCAGCAAGGAGAAGAGAGGGTTTTGTTTTTCTTTAGAGGGTTTTGATAAGAGGTGATGAGAGGAAAAAAAAATCTTATCATGGTAAGACAAAATAAGAGGATTTTGCCTCTTATGTATTATGCAAATCAAACGCACTTATCGGGTTTTCCTCTTACCGAATAAGAGGTTAGCTCCGATAAGAGGTTGATAAGTGCTATCAAACAGGGCCTAAGTTTATAAGTTATAATCAAGTAACATATATGCATTCAGTAAACATATAACCAACATGCTTTCAAGAATCAAGTAACAATTTCAAGTTTATAAGTTGTGATCAAGTTAATAAGTTATGTTTATTAACTTCTAAATAACCAAAGTTTATAAGTTATATATAAATATGTTATTGAAAAATAATAAATTTTATCAAAAATTATTGGAATAATTTTTATTATAATAAATATGGGTAAGGGATAGGGTAGGAGTGGGTACGTTGAGAGTGGGGTGGGTAGGGTAGGGGCGGATATTGGGGCACAAACTCGTTTCTTCTATATTATTCTTAACAAATTAGTATGTGCACTTTGTGAGTCCTTGGATTTCTGAAATAGTGTAAAAAGAAGTTTATTCTGTAGAATGAAATCTCATCTTAGGTTGAGGGCGGGGTGGGGTAGGATAGGGGACAAGCTACTGCAACACCCATTTCATTAGGAATCGATGATCTTTTAACTAGGGGTGTTCAAATAAAACCGAAAAACCGAAAAACTCAGCCAAACTATGTAAATCGCTTGATCCGAAACCGAAACATCACGGGGCGGTTTAGGTTTCTATTTTTTAGAAAACTGTGGATAACCGAACCGATTATATATTTACAAGTTAGTAGATTATATTTATAATTTAATTTAGACACTCTAATACATTAAATACTAGATTTTCAAATGATTTTTTATTTTAATTGTTTTATTAAATAAATTTAGTGTAACTTTTATGATTTATAATCAAATAGTTTACTATGATTTTGAACTTAAAAAGAATTTATGCTTAAAAAAGATATATTTCTATAATTTTATTTGCTTTAAGCATGTAATGGGTAACTGTCGACCGAACCGTGCAACACCCCTACTTTTAACAATACCAAAATCTTTCAATTTCTTATTTTACTATGTTCAACTCTATGTATCCCTCTAGTCGTAAAGTACATTGAATGTATAGAATTGGGCATAGAGGAACTTCCGAACATTTGTCAAATGTTCGATATCAATGGTGACTCATTTGAACAAAAATTCGTTTATCTGCATCAAGCTTTCGGGGGGCTCATTCAAGACTTACTCGAACTATTACTCAATAAAAAAAATAAGAGCTTTGGTTTCGGCATGGTGTAGGGGTATGGGGTGGGTAGGGCTGGGGTGGAGCCCATGCTGTAACATCCTTAAATCTAAATTATTGTAATTTAGATTAATTAGTTGGAAATTTTGTAATTTATATAATTAAGTTGGATTATGAAAAATGGTTATGTATCCGGATATTTAAAAGTTGTTTGCTATTTTAAGAAATTAAGAAATTTGAGAATTTCAACTTTTAGATATTAAGTATGATTTTAAAAATGTTAGTGATGATAAAACTAAGATTAAATCAGTATTTATTGAACTCAGATAAGTTGAGGGGCTAAATATGTAAATAGCCGAAAGTTATGAAATAAAAGACTCTATGTCTTTCATTTCTTCATTTCATCTTTCATATTCAAATTCTATTCCTCTTTCTCTCACTACAATCTGCTGGAATTCGAATTGTGAAGCAAAAATTCGTGGAATTAATCTGATTGTAGACAAGATTCAAGTGGATTTGGAGGTAAGAACATAGTCTTTAAGTTGAGGTTTTATTTCTAAGAATAAATATGTAAATTTGGATTTAAAATCAGAGAAAATGTGATTGCATGTATGTTTTAATAGATGGAAATCATTCATGGAAGAATACTGAAGCATTTGAAACAAGAATCGTTGGTTGAATCGATCCAGAAGGTAAGAAATCTCAATTTTTATGACTTTTTGTGTTCTTGAAGAAAAGTTCATATTTTGGTTAAATCTGGACAAATCAAAGTGTTAATGATAAGGAAAATGATGTAGAAACACTCAAATTAAGTTAATATAGCATTCCTCTGGATTGCATGTTGTTAGATTTGAGTTTGGCAAATTTTTAGTATAAAACCCGTAAGTTGCGAGTGCAGAACTGTGTGTGAACTCGGCGGCTTGCCAAGAACAATCATATAAAATTGCTAAGTGTTGGATCCGAATTCGGTTGAGACCCGAATTCGGATGAGACCTAAACTCGGATGAGACCCGAACCTAAATGGAACCGAACTCGGATGGACCCGAACTCGGATGGGTCAAAAGTAATTCGGATGGATCCGAAATCTGGCAGAGGATCCGAAATTCGGACCTCAACTCGGCGAGTTCCCTGGACCAACTAGGCGAGTTGGATGCGGTTCAAGTGAAATTCGGATGGGGTTTTAAGGAACCCGAATTTAAGGTTAATCAATCACACTTTTGGGATATCTTTTGTACTATATTAAGGTATATAATGAAGGGCTATTTGGGAATAATAACACACGAAATGATGGTTTTTAACGTGAGTTTCGGATGACGGTTCTGAATGATGTAAAACTTTTAATTGTACAAATTGACACTCATGTAACATCCCAAATTTTTATTAATTGTAATTTACAATTTTAAGACTCAATTATTGTACTTATGGAAAATTAAATCAATTCATTATATCAGTTAAATGAGAGAATACGAAGTTGAGGGGTATAATGTGCAATTGGGTCAAAATAACAAATAAAAGATGGAAACCTCTTTCATTTTTCCACCAACTCACTCTCTCTCTAACTCTCTCGATTCTCTCTCTTTCCCTCTCTAAAAACCCACAAGTTTCATAATCAAGAATCAGAGATTTGTTGGATTCAAGTGTTCAAAAGTTGGATTCAGATAGCAAATAAGGAATTATAAGCATTACAACAAAGGATTTAAGGTAACATTCCTCCAAACTTGCAAAATTTGAGGTTTTTGGTTCGGTTTTTATAGAAACCGAATCATAGGTTTTGGATAACAAATGTTAATGCATGTTGAATTTTATTGATGATATGTTGAAATCGAGCATGTATGTTGCTATGTACCAAATTTCAGAATCAGATTCACACTCTAAGTATGATTTCAAGATAAGTGTGTGTTTTAGTGTGTGTGTTCATCGAGACACATAGAAAAAGTCACATAAATGGGTCATTTTGGTACATAAATATGATGATATAAGTTAAATGATAGCATATAAGTTCACATTTACAGTATTAGACTCAAAAACATGCAAAAATGGTCAAAAACATAATTCTGGAAAATATTGGAAAATTTCACCAAGTATGAACTCGGTCCGGATCCATCCGAATTCGGATCCGTACCCAGTTCGGATCTGTTCATCTATTTCGGACCATTAGTAAATTCGGACCCCAACCTGTTTCGGATCCCATACCCATTTCGGATCATGCCAATTTCGGACCACCATTTCGGATCAACCCAATCCGGACCAAGGACCAATTTCGGACTATACCAGTTTCGGACCCCAATTCGGATCCAACCAACTTCGGACCATCACCCCAAATTCGGACCAATTACAATTCGGACCATCCGAATTCGGATGTGGTCCGAATTCAGAACCCAATTACATTTAATATTACAGAATACAATTTTTAAGCAATTACTGACACAAATTCACTATTACACTTACTTTACAGATCATTGTGGTGTTATCAAAACACACATTGATTCAGGATCAAGTCACAAAACCAATCACTGTGAGTAACAGATTGTCATTCGAACATTTATTGTTTTTGCATTCATGTTTATACATTCAATGGCATGTTCACGTTGTTCATATACTTCATTTGGCACTCATGAAATGATTTGTTGTTATGATGCACACTCGTACTTGACATGTAACACACATGTAGCTTGCGTTCATTTGAAAGTGCATCTATTTACATCATGCTTGCACTGCATGATCATTACTTCATAATCTGATGCGACCTGGACTGGGGCTGACAGCAGGCCACTGTCGGGGACTGATCATCCCACTCGTATCCCATCAGGTTCGGCACATCCCCGATCAGCATATTGAACTGCCAACCCATGCTTTCACTGCATGGTTTTCACATACACTGAGGCTTACACTGCCGATATTCACATACATGGGGCTTACACTGCCCATGGTTAAGCATTGTTTGTAAAGAAATATTTGTTGTATGCATAATCTGTTATCTCACTAAGCATTTAGCTTACTGTTGACTCACCATGTTTTCAGGCAAAGGCAAAAGTGTAGTTGGACCTTCCACTTAAGCATATCAAATCAATATCCCGGAGACTATAGAAGCTATTGGTACTTGAATGTAATAGCTTTGGGTTGGGATTCATTACTTCTAAAACAATTATGTTGATGTAATAGTTAGACTTTTATCATTGTAGACATGTATTCTATTGCTTTAGTGTGGATGTGCTTAATTCTAATTTAAGTATTCAATTTCAATTATTATGATACTCATTGGGTTGTTAGTCGATCCTGGAGATTACAATTATATCATTAATTTAACAAGGACGTCACAGTTTGGTATCAGAGCATTAGTTTGAGGTTTCAAGTGTCCGCGAGGACTTGGACTCAAACTTAGGTTATGATATTAGAATGAACTTCTAAGTAATGATCTGAACTAAGATAGGATTGACATGCACACGGGGAAACACAAAGGGTAACTGTACACTTAGGACTTACAAATAAATGTTCTAAATATAAGTTGTTATATTTCAGAACATGTCAGGAGACGATATGACTCCTCAGCAAATGTTCCAGATGATGCAAGCTCTCATGGAACAAAACAATGAGCTACAATCCAAACGAATGGCTGAGCAGGCTCAGTCATTTGCTGATCAGTTAAGGGCCAGAGATGAGGCAGGGGCAAAACGAAAGGCCGATAAGCGAAAGCACAAGGGGCAACAACAGGACGACCAGGGAGAAAGGCAAGATGATACTGGGTCTTCCAACAGATCAAGGGGCTGTAGGTTTAAGGATTTCAAAAGTAACGGGGCTGTTACTTTTGACGGAACCGGTGATGCTGTTACAGCATTGGAATGGATCACCACCACGGAACGAACTTTCAGAATCAGCGACTGCGCTGATAAAGACATGGTCCGCTTTGCAACCGCTATGTTTGCAAGGGACGCTGTTATGTGGTGGGACGCAATGACACATGTGTTGACGATGGAGGTAGTGTCACACATGTCATGGAGCGAGTTTAAGGAAGTGTTTTCTCAACAGTACTGTCCAGCCGACGAGAAGCGACGTCTCGAGGCAAAGTTCCTGAATCTGACTCAAGGAACGAAAACGGTTACACAATATGCCGTTGAGTTCACTCGATTGAGTCTGTTCGCACCCCATCAAGTAGACACAGAAGA
Organism: Centrapalus pauciflorus; assembly: GCA_020465985.1. Taxonomy (NCBI): domain Eukaryota; kingdom Viridiplantae; phylum Streptophyta; class Magnoliopsida; order Asterales; family Asteraceae; genus Centrapalus; species Centrapalus pauciflorus. The sequence continues at coordinate 212,308 of JAANYP010007888.1, read as the reverse complement.
GAGGAAGATAGCCCGGTTTGAGGCCGGACTAGACTATGAGATACGCCGAACCATAAGTGGGGTTCGTTATACAACGTTTGCTGGGTTACTTGAGGCTGCTCGAAATGTGGAGCAGATTGTCTTGATGTCTGGTTATGTTATCGGGTCAGCCGCCACATCACCGACTCAACCGTCGCCGCCAAAAAGGCAGCGGGAGTCTGGATCTTCCTGATTCTCTCCTCAATCCCATCAACAGTCATCATCACCCAAGAAAGGAAGGGCCTTTTCGGCCAGTTCAGAAATGAGGGACTGCAGACGATGCAGAAAGGCGCACTCTGGGGAGTGCAAGACTCAAGACATGTACTGTTTCTGCTGTGGGCAGAAAGGCCATCACTGGGAGCATTGTCCACGAAAAGATGATGCATGCTACAATTGCCACAGGCTTGGCCATTTTTCAAGGGACTGCCCGAAACCCCCACGAGATCAGAATGCTCCACAATCAACAGCAAGATCTTCTGTAGCTTCCACGGCTCGCAGGGATCAATCTCAAAGGGCTCCAACAAGGGCGTTCCAAATCACAGCTGAAGAAGCAAAGGATGACCCGGAGGTGGTCACTGGTACGTTCTATGTTAACTCAATTCCTGCACGTATCTTGTTTGATTCCGGAGCAAATCGTTCGTTTGTCTCCACTACATTTGCTCGTCAATTTAACATGCCAACTTCCAAACTGCAATTTGTACTTGACATAGAAACTGCTAGCAATATGTTAGTAAAAGCAGACAAAGTGTATAGGAATTGTACATTATTGGTAGAAGACGTAGTATTCAACATAGATCTAATCCCTATGGAGTTTGGGGAGTTTGATGTCATAGTAGGTATGGATTGGTTGGTTCACAATGAGGCCCAAATCGTTTGCAAGAAAAGAATGATCAAGATTACCACTCCCGAGGGCCGAGACATATGCATTTATGGTGATAGACACAAAGGCGACTTATGCCTTATTTCAATTGCAAAAGCCCGAAAGCACGTTGCCAAGGGTTGTTCTGCTTACTTAGCCTACGCTGTCGATGCAAAGGCTGAAGTTCAATCTCCTTCTACCGTTTCCGTCGTTTCCGAATTTCCTGATGTCTTTCCAGAAGATATCTCGGGATTGCCACCTGATCGCCAAGTGGAATTCCGCATTGACCTCATTCCCGGAGCTGCTCCAATAGCAAAGGCTCCTTACCGTCTAGCCCCTGCTGAAATGCAGGAAATGATGAAGCAGTTACAGGAGCTACTTGACAAAGGTTTTATCCGCCCAAGTTCATCTCCTTGGGGCGCTCCTGTTCTGTTCGTCAAGAAGAAGGATGGCACATTACGTATGTGCATCGACTACCGGGAACTCAACAAAGTCACAATCAAGAACAAATACCCGTTGCCCCGGATTGATGATCTCTTCGACCAGTTACAAGGCGCAAGCTACTTCTCGAAGATTGATCTTCGTTCGGGTTATCACCAACTCAAAGTACACCCAGATGACATTCCAAAGACGGCTTTCAGAACTCGTTACGGACACTACGAGTTTCTGGTAATGCCGTTTGGTCTCACAAATGCGCCGGTTGCTTTCATGGATCTCATGAATCGAGTCTGCCGGCCAATGCTCGACAAATCGGTCATCGTGTTCATCGATGACATTCTCATATATTCAAAGACCGAAGAGGATCATGCTGCACATCTGAGAGAACTGCTAGAGTTGCTACGCAAAGAGCGACTTTATGCCAAATTCTCTAAGTGTGAATTCTGGTTGAGGCAGGTACGTCTCAACGTTTGAAACAATTTCATGATCCTTATACTCAATCATAAAATTATTTTATTAACTTGTACCTCTTAAACAATTAATTCAGATCCAATTCTTGGGGCACGTGATATCTGGTGCTGGGATTGCTGTTGATCCTGCAAAGATCGAAGCTATCCAGAACTGGGAATCACCCCGCAACGCCTCAGAGATTCGGAGTTTTCTGGGATTGGCTGGTTACTACCGCCGATTCATCAAAGACTTCTCAAAGATCGCCGTTCCGCTAACAAAGCTTACTCGCAAGAATGCTACTTTCTTTTGGAAAGAAGAACAGCAAGTAGCCTTTGACGAATTGAAGAAATTGCTAAGTGAAGCACCGGTGTTAGCCCTGCCTGAAGGGAACGAAGACTTTGTTGTCTATACAGATGCATCAGGCACGGGTTTAGGTGCTGTTCTAATGCAAAGAGGAAACGTCATAGCTTATGCTTCTAGACAACTCAAACCGCATGAGAAAGACTACTCTACTCATGATCTAGAGCTAACTGCTGTGACTTTCGCTCTCAAGTTATGGAGACACTATTTGTACGGAACCAAGTGTCAGCTCTACACCGATCACAAGAGTTTAAAGTATATATTCAGTCAGAAGGACTTGAATATGAGGCAAAGAAGGTCAATGGAGCTGATAAAAGATTACGACTGTGAGATTCTCTATCATCCAGGGAAGGCCAACGTAGTGGCCGATGCCCTAAGCAGGAAAGCGTACTGCAAGGCATACTGCTATGCCTTGACTTCCACAATACTGACGTCCACTATCATAGACGATGTAAGGGCTGCTCAGTTGCAGGCCTTAAAGGAGGAGAATGTAAAAGACGAAAATGTCAGGATTCAGTTGCCATTAATGCAAGATGATGGAACTGGACTAAAGGGTGTGTATGGCAGAGTGTGGGTTCCCAAGTTCGGGAACATGAGAGATGTAATTCTCGAGGAGGCTCATCAATCTAAATTCTCAATTCATCCTGGCAGCACAAAAATGTACAACGACCTGAAGGCCGACTTCTGGTGGCCAGGATTGAAAAGAGATGTCGGTCAGTATGTTGAAAGGTGCAGAACATGTCGTCTAGTCAAAGCAGAACATCAACAGCCCTATGGTAGTATGCAACCTCTTCCTATCCCGGAATGGAAGTGGGATCATATTACTATGGACTTTATAACGAAGCTGCCCAAGACGCGTCGTCAACATGATGCCATTTGGGTCATTGTTGATCGATTAACAAAGTCTGCTCACTTCATTCCCATCCGAGAAACCTATTCACTGGACCGTCTCGCCCAGATCTACGTTAACGAAATCGTTATTAGGCATGGTGTGCCTAAGTCTATTGTCTCCGACCGAGATAGTAGATTCACTTCTAATTTCTGGACTGCTCTGCAAAACGGTCTTGGTACTCGTATCGCAATGAGTACTGCCTATAGACCCCAATCTGATGGTCAAAGTGAAAGAACAATTTTAACTCTCGAAGACATGCTCAGAGCCTGTGTCATGGATTTGGGTAGTAACTGGGACGATCACCTCCCATTGGTTGAATTCTCCTACAACAATAGTTACCATTCCACTATCAAGATGGCACCGTTCGAGTCTCTATATGGCAGAAAATGTAGGACTCCAACCTGTTGGAGGGAAACAGGAGAAACTCCAATAGCCGGTCCTGCTTTGCTACAAGAAACAAATGAAAAGATCCAACTCATACGGCAGTACATGAAAACAGCACAAGATCGACAAAAGAACTATCATGATCGCCGGCACAAAGCGATAGAATTTCAGAAAGATGAATGGGTATACTTGAAGGTATCCCCAATGAAAGGTGTTACAAGATTCGTTAAGCGAGGAAAGTTATCGCCTCGATTTATAGGACCCTTCAAAATAATAGAAAGAGTTGGTAATCAGTCCTATCACTTGGACTTGCCGGAAGAGTTATCAGGAGTTCACCCGGTCTTCCACGTAGGATACTTAAGAAAGAGTCTGGTGCCCGAAAGGGAACCATGGACTGATCACTCGGACATTAAGATTGACGAACGGCTAAGGTTCGTTGATGAACCGGAGACTATACTGGAAACAAAAGTCAAGAAACTCCACAACAAAGAAATCAGGATGGTGCTGGTCAAGTGGAAGCATCATCGGGGAGCTAATCACACTTGGGAATCGGAAGAGGACATGAAGACTAAGTACCCAAGTTTGTTTAGCGCAGCATGACTTCGCGGACGAAGTATAGGCGTGGTGGAGCCCATGCTGTAACATCCCAAATTTTTATTAATTGTAATTTACAATTTTAAGACTCAATTATTGTACTTATGGAAAATTAAATCAATTTAAGTTATTTTGATCATTATATCAGTTAAATGAGAGAATACGAAGTTGAGGGGTATAATGTGCAATTGGGTCAAAATAACAAATAAAAAATGGAAACCTCTTTCATTTTTCCACCAACTCACTCTCTCTCTAACTCTCTCGATTCTCTCTCTTTCCCTCTCTAAAAACCCACAAGTTTCATAATCAAGAATCAGAGATTTGTTGGATTCAAGTGTTCAAAAGTTGGATTCAGATAGCAAATAAGGAATTATAAGCATTACAACAAACGATTTAAGGTAACATTCCTCCAAACTTGCAAAATTTGAGGTTTTTGGTTCGGTTTTTATAGAAACCGAATCATAGGTTTTGGATAACAAATGTTAATGCATGTTGAATTTTATTGATGATATGTTGAAATCGAGCATGTATGTTGCTATGTACCAAATTTCAGAATCAGATTCACACTCTAAGTATGATTTCAAGATAAGTGTGTGTTTTAGTGTGTGTGTTCATCGAGACACATAGAAAAAGTCACATAAATGGGTCATTTTGGTACATAAATATGATGATATAAGTTAAATGATAGCATATAAGTTCACATTTACAATATTAGACTCAAAAACATGCAAAAATGGTCAAAAACATAATTCTGGAAAATATTGAAAAATTTCACCAAGTATGAACTCGGTCCGGATCCATCCGAATTCGGATCCGTACCCAGTTCGGATCTGTTCATCTATTTCGGACCATTAGTAAATTCGGACCCCAGCCTGTTTCGGATCCCATACCCATTTCGGATCATGCCAATTTCGGACCACCATTTCGGATCAACCCAATCCGGACCAAGGACCAATTTCGGACTATACCAGTTTCGGACCCCAATTCAGATCCAACCAACTTCGGACCATCACCCCAAATTCGGACCAATTACAATTCGGACCATCCGAATTCGGATGTGGTCCGAATTCAGAATACAATTTTTAAGCAATTACTGACACAAATTCACTATTACACTTACTTTACAGATCATTGTGGTGTTATCAAAACACACATTGATTCAGGATCAAGTCACAAAACCAATCACTGTGAGTAACAGATTGTCATTCGAACATTTATTGTTTTTGCATTCATGTTTATACATTCAATGGCATGTTCACGTTGTTCATATACTTCATTTGGCACTCATGAAATGATTTGTTGTTATGATGCACACTCGTACTTGACATGTAACACACATGTAGCTTGCGTTCATTTGAAAGTGCATCTATTTACATCATGCTTGCACTGCATGATCATTACTTCATAATCTGATGCGACCTGGACTGGGGCTGACAGCAGGCCACTGTCGGGGACTGATCATCCCACTCGTATCCCATCAGGTTCGGCACATCCCCGATCAGCATATTGAACTGCCAACCCATGCTTTCACTGCATGGTTTTCACACACTGAGGCTTACACTGCCGATATTCACATACATGGGGCTTACACTGCCCATGGTTAAGCATTGTTTGTAAAGAAATATTTGTTGTATGCATAATCTGTTATCTCACTAAGCATTTAGCTTACTGTTGACTCACCATGTTTTCAGGCAAAGGCAAAAGTGTAGCTGGACCTTCCACTTAAGCATATCAAATCAATATCCCGGAGACTATAGAAGCTATTGGTACTTGAATGTAATAGCTTTGGGCTGGGATTCATTACTTCTAAAACAAGTATGTTGATGTAATAGTTAGACTTTTATCACTGTAGACATGTATTCTATTGCTTTAGTGTGGATGTGCTTAATTCTAATTTAAGTATTCAATTTCAATTATTATGATACTCATTGGGTTGTTAGTCGATCCTGGAGATTACAATTATATCATTAATTTAACAAGGACGTCACAACTCACTTGTAAATAAACATGTTTATGATATTTTTTCCATATGGAAATGTAACAGGTTTCTTGTGGTGTTGTTTAACCCACAGAGGGGTACTTTGTGGATCCGGTTGAAAGCCCGAGGAGAAATAATATTGATTAAAGTTAATTAACGCACCCACTATGAGTACATATGATTTTGCATGTTTATATATGCTTTATGTTAGTTATTGCCTGCTGAGACATGTTGTTTCACTTTCGTTTGTAAATCTACTAACTTGCGTAGCCTTAGATGCACATTGATCTTGTTGCATGACTGTTCTTTGTTGTGCATCTATCGATGGACTGGCGGGTCGCATCTGTTATTCCGATGTTACTGCGCTATATGACCCGGAGCTGATCCCTCCGAGATTCTGGTAGGCAGTAAGTCATACCCCGATGTTATGTCTGTCTCAGATGGTTGGTTTACATGCCGAGCTTTGGGCTCGTAGGAGCGACGTCTCATGTGTGTCGTACTTTGTGTACGTGGAGAGTGCACGACGTGCGTCGTCGGTGTTACTCTTGGTGCTTCATAAAGATTTATAGAATGCGTAAATCTGTGTATTCACTAAGCTTTGCTTACCCTCAGTTGTTGACATTTTTACAGGAAAAGGGAAATCCGCTGTTGGACCTTCTAGGTAGGTCATCTATTGAAGTTTTTGAAGATACCTACTACTCATTTTGGTAACTGAAACGTGGGGTTATTATTGTAATACATTTGGGATGTTGTAATAAATTCGAGTATGTAGACTTAGACTTGAAACCTTGTAGCACCGTAGGGTGTTTAAAACAGTTGTATTACTTTTATTATGTACTATAACGCTTCCACACTTATTTAAGCATTTAGATCATTATGTAATAATTTATGTGGTGTTTAGTCCTGGGTGTATTGTAATGGTGGTTATTGTGGCAAGAGTGTCACAGCGAATGATATTAGAGCAGTAGTTTGAGATACAGTGTCCGTGAGGTCTTGGTCTCAAATATTAAGTGGTGATATGTAGTGGTTTAAGTAATTATCTGAACTAAGATAGGTTATGATCCAGTAATCATAAGAAGCTGACTTCCATACAAGGCAATGAGTGGTGTCTTTAAATAAATGACATGTTACTAAACAAGTTATGTGTTTTATATTTCAAAACATGTCTGGAGGAGGAATGACGCCACGAGAAACGAGGAAAATGATGCTATCAATGATGGCAGAACAAAACAGAATGATTCAAGATCAATTTCGGGCTCGAGATGAGGCCAAAGCTAAAAGAAAAGAAGACAAGAGAAAAGAAAAGAAAAGAGGGAACATGAAAGGAATTATGTTGTGGATGACATAAACCTTAGAAATAAAGTGAAACGTAAAGACAAGGGCAAGGAAAAGATTGATTATGAAATCGGAATTGATGAGAATTACATGAAATATGTAATTAGATCATTCAAGGACTGGCAACCACCAACATTTTCTAGATCTCTAAGAATTGAGGAATCACAAATATGGATTACAATTATGGAACAGATTTTTACGGAGATGAATTGTAAGGATGAGTACAATGTATATTTGGCTAAGGATCAATTGATTGGACAAGCCAAGAAATGGTGAAACTGTTGGGAAAAAGAATTGGGAACAGAGTTGATTGTTTTATTCAGTTAGGAACAATTCAAGTTGTTGTTTTGTAGGCAATATGGTGAGCCTGATATTGTACCTCATGATGATCATGAAGAAAGAGCTATCGGAAAGATCACAAATTCTGGAGGAGATGAACTAAATGGATCATATTTAATATCAAGGACAAATAAACGTGATAGATGTAAAAGATGTCGACATTGTAAACAATTTGGACATAAGGATGACAAATGTCCAAGGAAGGCTGATGCTTGTTATAATTGTGGAAAATTGAGCCATTTTAGCAGAACTTGCAGATTTCGACCAAAGAAATAACATGTACTAACATTAGATGATGAAAGTTCAACAAAGGAGATGAGATCTCTGAGACTATTGTTATAACTTTTGAACCTTAACTTATGAAATTAGAAGAGTACTTTAAAGTTTCTATATGTAATATTTCATTGAAATTTTATGATTCTGAAGTTAACATGAACTTGAGAGATATGAAACATCATTACTAATATAAGAATAATTATGTTTGTGAATGAGAATACTCGAGTATATAAATAGGCATTAAATGAATAGCCAAGATGGATTTGAAGCTTTGAATTGGAAAAGATACTATAGATATCTTGGAATTTATGAACGAGTTTAGAAGTTGTAATAAAGTTTAAATTTGACCATAATGGGTTAAAGAATTGGAAATTAAGTGTATTAATACCATATATGACATGTTCGAGGAATTGATGATAATTAGTCATGGTTTTCATAAAGCATGTAGCATTAACTTTTATTAAGAGAAACTGTATGGTACATTGTGTTGTTATTTTAACTTAAAAAGGTTGTAGTTAAAAACAACATGATACGATCTGCTGTGAGAATTTACGATATAATCGGGTTTGAACAGACTGTTTCTATATTGGTATATATAAATATTATATAAGGAAAACAAATCAAGAAATTATTGGGAAAGCATACGAGGGTATGATAATACATGAAAAAAATACATGTTAATTTTAAAGGAGAATTTGAAATATGCAGTGCGAGGTGTGAAGTTAGATATGTACGTGAACTAAATCAATTGAAAGGGAGATATAATACTATATGAGGATAATAATATTAAATGAAATGGTGATTTGATCAAACATAAAAAGTTTAAAGAGACTTTGGACACTAACGAATTATGCTTATAAAGCAAAGAAAAGTCTAATACTACGATCCAGAATCTAAGGAAGACTCGGAGGTGGTCATGAGTTCTGTTTGATTCTGGTGCCGACCAACTATTTGTATCTACTGCCTTTGTTCAACAAATGTTGATGCTTTGGTCTAAGTTGTCCATTGTGATTGATGTTGAAACTGCTAAGTAACAAAATAGTTTTAATAGATCATGTGTATCCTGATTGTACTCTAGTAAGTGAAGAGGTAGTCTTCAATCTTGACTTGATTCCAATAGAGATCAGTGATTTGATATGATAATTGGAATGAACTGGTTGCTTATATGTGATGAGACCCATGTAGTTTGCAATAAAGGAATAATAAAGATAACTACGCCGGAGGGGCGGGAGATTTGTATATACGGGGATAGGAGAAGTGGTAATCAATGTCTATTGATGATTGTTAGGTCCCGAAAGCTGATTGCTTAGGGCTGTGAATCTTATTTGGTATATGCTATTGATGCCAAGACTGAAGAGAAAACTGTGGCCGATGCGCCTGTTATCCCAAATTTTTCCATATGTGTTCCAGGAAGACTTGTCTGGTGTGCCACCTGAAAGACAAGTGAAATTTCGTGTTGACTTGATCCCTGGAGCTTCTCCAATAGCTTGTTATTCGTACCGTCTTGCACCTACCGAAATGTAAGAGATGATGAAGCAACTTTAGGAGTTGTCAAATAAGGGCTTCGTTAGATTGAGTTCTTTGCCATAGGGAGCCCGATTTTGTTTGTGAAAAAGAAAGATGGCATGATGCGAATGTGCATTGATTACCGGGAGTTGAATAAGCTGACAATTAAGAACAAGTATCCGCTGCCGAGGATAGATGACTTGTTTGATCAATTACACTGGGCTAGTGTATTTTCCAAGATTGATTTACGTTCGGGGTATCACTAGTTGAAAATCCGAAAGGAGAAAATACTGAAAACAATTTTCAGGGATAGTTATGAGCACTACGAGTATCTGGTTATGACATTTTGATTAACTAACACCCCAGCTGTTTTATGGACATTATGAATACGGATTTGTATATTAATGTTGGAGGAATCGGTAATTGTAATTATCGATGATATTTTGGTATAAGTTTAAAGCTGAATATGTCAAATCGTGAGTTTTGATTACAAAGATTATATTTTGTAGTATGTGATTTCTGGAGATGAGATTTCGGAGGATTCCGCTAAAGTGGAGCGATTGAGAATTTGGAAGCCGTCTCACACTATTACAGAAATAAGAAGTTATCTACGATTGGCAAATTGTAGACAGACTAATTAATTAAGTATGTTTTATACCCACTCGAGAAAGTTATTACTGGAAGAACTTGCACAAATTTACAGGGATGAGGCACAAATATGGCTACGAGTAAAGCTTACCGACAACCGATAGAAGATCAGAATGAATGGACTATTTTCACATCGAAAATGATGAGATCATGTATTTTGGATTTAGGTATCAACTGAAAGGATCAATTGCTTTGATGGAATTTTCGTATAACATTAGTTATCATAATTAAAATCAAGAAAACACTGTTTTAAGTTTTGTACGGGAGGAAATGTAGAACCCCTACATGTTGGAAAGAAATTGAAAGGACTCTGATTGCTGACTATGATATGAAAGAAGAGTTATAATGTGAGACACCTAAACCAATCAACTTTGAGGTAAACGATGGAGCATAATTGTTAGTATCACCGATGAGGTGTGTTACTTGTTTTGAAAAGGGACAAGCTAGCACTGAGGTGTGTTGGCTCATTTAGAATAACAGAAAAGTTAGGAATCAGTTGTTTCATTTGAAATTACTTAAGGAAGTATCGAAATAACACTTGGTGTTTCATGTGGAAAGCTTTATCAAATCTTCACAACTGGTAATGAAGATTAGGCTGATTTTACCGAATTAGAATTCAAGAAAGATTAGTATATGTTGAAAAGCCGGAATATATTATGGATATGAAAGTAAAGAAGTTAAGAAACAAAGAGATTGAAATGGTGCTTATACATTGGGAGCATCACCATGAAGCGAATCACACTTATGAAATTGAGGTAAATATATTAATGGAGTATCATCATCTGTTTTAATTCAAATAACTTCGAGGACGAAGTTTGAGCGTGGTGGAGCCCATGCTGTAACATCCTTAAATCTAAATTATTGTAATTTAGATTAATTAGTTGGAAATTTTGTAAGTTATATAATTAAGTTGGATTATGAAAAATGGTTATGTATCCAGATATTTAAAAGTTGTTTGCTATTTTAAGAAATTAAGAAATTTGAGAATTTCAACTTTTAGATATTAAGTATGATTTTTAAAATGTTAGTGATGATAAAACTAAGATAAAATCAGTATTTAGTGAACTCAGATAAGTTGAGGGGCTAAATATGTAAATAGCCGAAAGTTATGAAATAAAAGACTCTATGTCTTTCATTTCTTCATTTCATCTTTCATATTCAAATTCTATTCCTCTTTCTCTCACTACAATCTGCTGGAATTCGAATTGTGAAGCAAAAATTCGTGGAATTAATCTGATTGTAGACAAGATTCAAGTGGATTTGGAGGTAAGAACATAGTCTTTAAGTTGAGGTTTTATTTCTAAGAATAAATATGTAAAATTCGGATTTAAAATCAGAGAAAATGTGGTTGCATGTATGTTTTAATAGATGGAAATCATTCGTGGAAGACTACTGAAGCATTTGAAACAAGAATCGTTGGTTGAATCGATCCAGAAGGTAAGAAATCTCAATTTTTATGACTTTTTGTGTTCTTGAAGAAAAGTTCATATTTTGGTTAAATCTGGACAAATCAGAGTGTTAATGATAAGCAAAATGATGTAGAAACACTCAAATTAAGTTAATATAACATTCCTCTGGATTGCATGTTGTTAGATTTGAGTTTGGAAAATTTTAGTATAAAACCCGTAAGTTGCGAGTGCAGAACTGTGTGTGAACTCGGCGAGTTGCCAAGAACAATCATATAAAATTGCTAAGTGTTGGATCCGAATTCGGTTGAGACCCGAACCCAAATGGAACCGAACTCGGATGGGTCAAAAGTAATTCGGATGGATCCGAAATCTGGCCGAGGATCCGAAATTTGGACCTCAACTCGGCGAGTTCCCTGGACCAACTCGGCGAGTTGGATGCGGTTCAAGTGAAATTCGGATGGGGTTTTAAGGAACCCGAATTTATGGTTAATCAATCACACTTTTGGGATATCTTTTGTACTATATTAAGGTATATAATGAAGGGCTATTTGGGAATAATAACACACCAAATGATGGTTTTTAACGTGAGTTTCGGATGACGGTTCCGAATGATGTAACACTGACACTCACTTGTAAATAAACATGTTTATGATATGTTTTCCTTATGGAAATGTAACAGGTTCCTTGTGGTGTTGTTTAACCCACAGAGGGGTACTTTGTGGATCCGGTTGAAAGCCCGAGGAGAAATAATATTGATTAAAGTTAATTAACGCATCCACTGTGAGTACATATGATTTCGCATGTTTATATCTGCTTTATGTTAGTTATTGCCTACTGAGACATGTTATTTCACTTTCGTTTGGAATTCTACTAACTTGCGTAGACTTAGATGCACATTGATCTTGTTGCATGACTGTTCTTTTGTTGTACATCTATCGATGGACCGGCGGGTCACATCTGTTATTCCGATGTTACTGCGCTATATGACCCGGAGCTGATCCCTCCGAGGTTCTGGTAGGCAGTAAGTCATACCCCGATGTTATGTCTGTCTCAAATGGTTGGTTTAAATGCCGAGCTTTGGGCTCGTAGGAGCGACGACTCATGTGTGGCGTACTTTGTATACGTGGAGAGTGCACGACGTGCGTCGTCGGTGTTACTCTTGGGGTTTCATAAAGATTTATAGAATGCGTAAATCTATGTATTCACTAAGCTTTGCTTACCCCTCAGTTGTTGACATTTTTACAGGAAAAGGGAAATCCGCTGCTTGACCTTCTAGCTAGGTCATCTATTGAAGTTTTTGAAGATATCTACTACTCATTTGGTAACTGAAACGTGGGATTATTATTGTAATACATTTGGGATGTTGTAATAAATTTGAGTATGTAGACTTAGACTTGAAACATTGTAGCACCGTAGGGTGTTTAAAACAGTTGTATTACTTTTATTATGTACTTTAACGCTTCCGCACTTGTTTAAGCATTCAGATCATTATGTAATAATTTATGTGGTGTTTAATCCTGGGTGTATTGTAATGATGGTTATTGTGGAAAGGGTGTCACAGGTGGGTAGGTTTGAGAGGCAGGGTAGATGTAGGGGGTGGGGTAGGGGTGGCGTGGGTATGTTGAGGGTAGCGGTGAGGCAGAGTGGGATAGGGTGGGTGGGTAGGTTAAGGGGTAGGGTAATGTGAGGTAGGGCGGGGTGGGCTGAGCTAGGTTTGAGGGGTGGGGTGGGGGTGAGGTGGTTAGGGTAGGGTTTGGGGTGAGCTGTCATAAGAGAGAAAGAACATCAAAGCGTGTTTTTTTTAGATAAGTGGTAATATAATGAAGGTTTATGTCTTATCAAAAGGGGGTCACGGTAAGAGGTTTTACCTTTCATCCCTTATCGCAATAAAATGCACTTATGTTCTAAACCTCTCACTGAATAAGAGGTTTATGACTGATCATACTCTGTAAGAGCTTTTCAAACAATTGAAATTAAGGGTGTGTTTAGTTTAAGGGTTTTTTTTATAAAAAATTTAATAAAACAATCGTTTTTAGAAAACATGTTTATATTAGAGTTTTTCTAATAGTTTTTTACGCCCTGTTTAATTGACCTGTTTTTGGCGTAATTTTTTGTTGAAAACAATGGTTTCTAGAATACGCATTCAGATCTAGGCATGACAATGGAGCGGGACGGAGATCTCATCTCCCATCCCCATCCCCGCTTCATAATCCTCTCCCCCATCCCCGCGGGGAATGAGTCTTTATCCTCATCCCCGTCCCAATCGGGAATAGGTTTTCCAAATTCTTATAAGATTATAAAGTTTAAACTATAAGTAAACCTTAAAAGCATATTTTGGAAGTTTTCACCTTTTAGGGGTGTTTGGTTTGCAGATTTTTTTTTCTATCGGATTTGCATTTTATTAAACGATTTGCATTATGCAACATTTGTATTTGTCAGGATTTTGTCAAACAATCTGCACTATCTTTTAGGAAAAATTTGCTAATTTGAAAAATGCAATGTAACTGGAATTTAGAATCCTCGGGGGGGGGGGGGGGGAATTGAGTTTTGAAATAACAAAGAAAGAGTGGATTTAAGAAATCTTGGGATTCCAACTCCTTACTGAGATCTGCGAATCTAACACATGATTTTGAATGCAAATCCCAGCGAATCCCATGAAATCCGCGAACCAAACACTCCATTATTTTCAATTTTGTCATCCAAATCTATGTTATAAATGTGAGGGAAAATGAAAACGTAAAAAGTATTTATAACACATCCAAACACATTCTCATCTTCAAAATGTATTTTCTAAAAAATCTTGTTTTCAGTTTTATTAAAAGCTTAAACTGAAAATTCTTGTTTGCTAAACGCGCCCTAGTTTTTACTTTTTATATAGTTTTCAATTTTCATTATTATAACTATGTATTGAAAACTCTAATTTGATGGTTTTTGATTTTGTTTTTCAATATCTAGACCAAATATGAAGGGAAGATTGAGAGTTGAAAATAAAAATAACTTAACATGTTTTTATCTTAAATTTAGTTTTCAAGAAAATCATATCACTTATTAGTATTATAAGAAACTAACTTATAATTTGCAGTAACTAAACACATTCAGTTTGAAAATCCAAACATTTAATCCGAAATTCCAATTTATATTTCGGATACAAATTTGAATATTAAAATTTTGGATTATTAGATGTTCAAATTATCCAAAATATATGTTCCTCATGCATAAAAAGGCTTCAGCCCAAACTCATAATAGTTTTGTAACAGTGCTGTTTGTTTTTTAAGATGTTGATGTCTGCGGTCTGTGGACTTAGCTGTAGAAATCTGCAGTTAGAAGAGATGGCTTAAAGGTCTGCAGTCTTCGCAGACGCGGGTAGACGAAAAAAAAACAAATGCAAATCTTCCCGCTTCTTCGAGTTCGCAGACCTAAGAGTTTCGAAGATTTTCTTCAAAAAAACAAACATGGCCTAAGACGTTAGGAAACATATTACAAATAGACAATATTAAGTGTGATATTAGTGCACTAAGACTAAATCACTTTTGTCTAACATGTTTAACTGAAAACAGGTTTGGTTTGTCGATTTTGGTTAACTAATAACTAGGTTTGGCACACAACCAAAAATGCAACTAATGCATTTTGTGATCAATAACACTTATGCAGCATTTGGTTCGCATATTTTTTTTTCCAATGGATTTGCATTCTGTCAAAGGATTTGTGTTATGTAGCATTTTCATTTATCTGGATTTTGTAAAGATATTGCGTTATCTTTTAGGAAAAGTTTGTTAATATGAAGAATGCAAGGTAACTGAGATTTAAAATGCTAGGGGGAGACATGGTTTTTAAATAACAAAGAATGGTGAGATTTACAAAATCTTGGGATTTTAAATCTATACTGAAGTCGGTGAACCAAACACTGGATTTTGAATGCAAATCCCAGTGAATCCCATGAAATTTGCAAATTAAACGCCTCCTTAGCGATTGTTTGTTTACTTCTTAATGGAATCATTAAGAAGTCATTCAAATGTAAACTGACATTTTAATGATTCCATTAAGAGGTAAACAAACAATGTCTTAGTAAAGTATTGCAAATCCTGTTATAATCAAGAGGAAGAATTCGTGTAGATTTCAATGAAATAGAATCACTTGGATAATCGATGGATCGTGAACGAGAATCACTTTCCGTAAACAACAATTCAACCCAAACTGGGTTACACGAATTTGTTTCGGGATAATCCAACAAAGGTTGATCAAGAATATGAATTTTTGAAGAAGATTGTATGTGTTTCTTGAGAGAGATTGTAACATCCCCAAATTTGATATAATATTTAAAATACTAATTATACACGTAACCGATAATTGAGTGATTTATTTATGTTAATTGATATGTAAAGATTGAAATTTTAATCAGTAAGGAAGTATATATTAACATTAAGATACAAAACTATAAATAGATAAGCCAGACTTATAGGTATTTGAGTTAGTTTAACTCGTACCTTGTTACAATACCCTCATAATTAAAGTACTAACTAAATTAAATCCTAAGTGAATATAATTTGAATAATTATTATGATTAGTATCAATATTTTTAATCTTAACCACAAGCTTTAACTACTTGTACCCTACAAGCCTTGTAAATTGACAATCCATGTGATCAAGTACAAAACCTAAAGCTTGTTGTACAAGTATTTTTAGCATTGGGAGATTGAAAATGCAAAGAATAATGAAGTTTGGAGTGGAATTTAAGGTTTCATAATGTGAAGGGGGCTCATGTGCAAGTAAATAGCCAATTGAGGGTCACAACCCCCCCCCCCCCCCAATCGGCTGGCCTTCTTCTCATTCCTTTGCCTTCAATTTCCTGCACATGTTCTCCTTCAAGAATAAGCTAGGGCTGGAGCAATTTTTTCTGCAAATTGGTTAAGTAGTTGAGCCACAAATCCTAAAGAAAATCAAGGTAAGTTTCCCACATGTATTGAGTTATATGTAGGTATATGTATGTTTATATCTCTTTCTTCCTAACTTAATAGCCAAGTATGGAATCCAAATAATATGTTTTAAGGATGTATAATCGCAAGTGGATGAATTCTTGGTAAATTCCTGAAGTATATAAACTCAGGAAATGATTGAAACCCATGGAATTGAGTTTGAAAATCCTTAGACTAAATCCAAGAATTTAATTAGTGAAAGTGGAATTTATGATGTTTAGATGTTAAACAATGTTCATATATGTTTATATACATCAAATATATCATAAAATGAAGTTTTAGGGTGTTTTTGGATGTTAAAATGAGTTTGGAACAGAAGGAACTACAAGCAGTACGTTCTGGACTGCAGGTCAGGAATACTCAGCAAGTTCCCCTACAACTCGTTATGTTCCCCATCAGATGGGCAATTTTCCAAAAGATAAGGGTGCATTTAGTTTCCAAAAATTTTCAAAATTTCCATCTCACTTTTCAACAAAAATGAAAACTTGTTTACTTAACAACAATTTCATAAATTTTCATTTCACTTTTTAAAATACCATTTTTTCATATCCTTTCTCTTACTTTTCTACTACCTACCCTATTTCTTTATAATACTCTCTTTCTCTCTCTTACTTTTCCATCACCTATCCTATTTTTTTTATATTATAATCACCCATCTTATTTTTCTTAAAACTAAAACTTTATCATCTAAACAAGTTTTCACTTTTCATAGAAACCCTTGTTTTTTTCTAAAAACTATAACTCAAAAACTGAAATTGAAAAATGACCAGTTTTTGTTAACTAAACGCACCCTAAACATTGTAGCCCCATGTGTCCTCTTCGTCTGGGCTCTTGAATCACCTAATTCCGAGTTCATATGAAAAAGTTATGGCCAATATACGAAACTAGTGCGGGTTGAGCCCCTGTACACCCAAAACATTTGTTTTAAGCCCTATAATGGTATTATAACCTCATGGGGTCAACCTATACTTAAATAACATGTAAATTATCATCAAATACCACCCAAAAGTCTATATAAGTTCAATAAGAGGCCTAGTGGTGCCGGTGAATTCGAAACTTAAACCGAAAACGCTTAAACACTTCAAACGACTTCCAAACCTTATGGTATATTACTATAAGCTTATGAATGCTTTGAATGTCATTATTTGATAGGTTTGGAGCTGGAAGGAGTGTCGGTTATCGGTTCAGGGTGTTAGTGGCTTGTTGGCCGTATTGAGCATTAAAGGCTATTATAGCCTATGGTACTGTGAATTCTAGCATTGATGTGTGTGTTACATACATAATTACATGTTTATTTTATTTATGACATTGTGCATATCTATTTGACATCATCCTCTTAGATGATGCACTAGTTCATTACCCATATATATATGGGTTGGATTTCAGAAAAATTAATAATAAATAATATTGTTATTTTAAGTATTTAATTTATAATAATAGATATAATTATAGTTTAATCATAATAAATATAGTTTTGAATTTTAAAATTTTAAATTTTGATTTGGAAGACAATTATAAATTGAATGGTTACAATTTATAAATTTCACATGTCGAAGATGACAACTTTTATCTTTTAACGAATGACAAATGAAAATTTTACTTACCTGGTTATTAGTATTTATATAGATTAGTGCATGAATAATAAGTAGCGGTATCAATTTATTAATACAGGGTTTATTGATATGTAAATAAAAAAACAAAAGCATAACCGGAATAGATGGTTATAAGTTTTTTTAATAATTTCTTATAAAAAATTGTTATTATTGATAATTTGACAAATGAAACTTTAATGTGATATCCTGACGATTATATTTTTAATAGGTGTGTGACTTATAGAGAGAGATTAATATACTAATTAGAGATATTAATTATATGAATTAATTAATGTAACATCCCATTTTTGGGATAGGTACGTGGAATTATTTCATTGGATTAATTATGTAATTTGGGACCCGGGGATATAAATTGTATTTTGGGACATCGGGATTGGATTTTGGGTATCGGACCGGGTTTAGTCCAAAACGTATATATTTGTGACCTCTCTTCTTGCTTGCTTCCATTTCCTGCCTTCAAAAATTAGAATTGAGAGCGTGTTGTGTATGTAATTGGATTTCAGCAGCAAGGGATTGAAGCTCCAGTTGTGATTTGAGCTCCTAATCATCATCTTCATCTCCAACCTTGCTACCAAGTCAAAGTGAGTTTTTGAGTCTCAATCTTGTGGGTGTTTGATAGCACTTATCAAGCTCTGATAAGAGGTAACCTCTTATTCGGTAAGAGGAAAATACTGATAAGTGTGTTTGATATGCAGAAGACATAAAAGTCTAAATTCTCTTATCATGTCATATCAAGATAAAACTTTTATATGCTTCTTATCACCACTTATTACACCAAAAAAATTCATGCCTCTCCTCCCCTCACCCTCACCCTACCCTTACCCTTACCCCATACCCTACCTCACCCACCCTATCCTACCCCTACACTACCCTAAACCCCCACCCGCCCCAGCCCTCAACATACCCTACCCTCAACCACCTCACCCTACCCCCAACTACCATTAACTTACTTATACCACCCCATCCCCATCCCCATCCCCACCCTCAACCCTACCCACCTCACTCCCATATTTACCCTACCCACCCCTACACTACCCATTAAGCATACCCACCCCACCCACCCATACCCTACCCCTACCTCACCTCACATACCCCACCCATCCTATCCCTCAAACCTACCCACCTCACCCCTGCCCTACCCTACCCTTACCCCTCAAATCTACCCACCCCACCCACCTTACCCCTCAACCTACCCACCCTACCCCTACCCTACCTTACCACCACTCTACCCTACACAATTACCCTTCCCTATTTTACCCCACCCCACCCTCAACCTACCCACCCCTACCCTACCCCTTACCCATATTTATTATAATGACAAATATTCCAACAATTTTTGATAAAATTTATTATTTTTCAATAACATATCTATATAACTTATAAACTTTTGTTATTTGGAAGTTTATAAATGTAACCTTGTAAATTTAATTATAACTTATAAACTTGAATTGTTACTTGATTCTTAAAAGCATGTTGGTTATATGTTTCTTGAATACATTTATGTTACTTGATTATAACTTGTAAACTTGAATTGGTTTCTTACTTGAATCTTGTTAATACTATTTGAATTTTTCAAATGTTTACATGAATCACTTTGATTCAATGATATTATTGTTACTTGATATTTGACATTAATTAATGATATCTGTTTGGTTTTGAAAATGAATATGTAAAATTAATAAAAATAGCAGAATCAAATAATTTATAAAACAAACAGACTTATTGAATTCTCTTATCAGATCTCAGTATCTTATCATGACCACCTCTTATCAACAATAAGTGGAATCAGACATCATACAATTTACCTCTTATGCAATCAAACAACACTTTACTCTTCCTTTAAAGTGATACAATGATGGACTAACAAACTAGAAACCATACTTTGTAATTGAAACCTCAAAATAAAAATATTATTATAAAGGGTTATATGCCGAAAATAGCAACAACTTTTTACATTTTTACCATTTATAGCAACATTATTTTTTTTATCATTAATAGCACCAACTTTTGTGTTTTTTCCCATTTACAGCAACGGGCGACCTATAAACCTATTATAGCAAGTCACCTACAACCAAACATCCTCCATTGTAACCAAACACCCTTAATTTTGTTACCAAACACCCCACTTTATGCCCAAACACCCCAATTTATTATCAAAGAATTTTATTTTGTCAATATGGAAGATGATGAAGCTAGATTCAAAGGCTCGTTCTCTCTCTCTCTCTCTCTCTCTCTCTCTCTCTCTTTCTCTGCACCAAGAAACAACACACGCTAGGTTCGAATCAACATAAATATGGTTGTTTCTTGTGTAAAAATGTTTGAAACAACATAATCGGTTTCGTGTCCCCCTATCAATTCGGTTTGTTGTTGCCTCCTCATCGTATCGACCTCCTCCGTCCACTATCGTCTCGTTCTCTCTCTTGTCACCACCAAACAACACAGATCTGGTTTTTTCTGGTTCAAGATGTCGTCAGTGACTGGCTCAAATCAATGCCCCCTCATCACGAACTCTAAATATTTGTCATTGATTTATTAAATGTATGAGTTTCACTTGATTAGTAGTATGGTTCTTATTTCGAAAGTTCATTCCTAATTCAAAGGTCTGCTTTCATGTTTCTCTTCCTAAATCAAAGTGTTTTATATTATTTCTTCGAAAAATATGTTTGATTTCATTGCCTTTGTGTATGATTTTGTTTTACTTTGGCATATGAATCTGTGTGGAATTTGAGATACGAATGAAAGAATGATAATTATTTGATTAAAAATAATCTTGTTATACGTTTATTGTATATGAATCTGGGTGGAACTTTTTACTTTTTATATGTCTTGGTTCAAACATGAACAAATATTGTGAAGTTTTGTAGTAGATCGAGAGAAGATTGGGTGTTTGTTGTAAACCGAGAAGGAGATTGAAGATTTGATATTGGAATGAATTTTTTACCACATGTTCATCGATCATTTGTATAATTTCTTTAAGTTATATGATTTCATATTTGTTTTCTTTATACATTTGAACATTCGTTACATGCCATCGAATTTCTCTGTATTCGTATAAATGGATTCAAAATCTAAGTGTTTGAAATTAAAAAAATCAAGTGCTTTTTATGTTCTTGAGTAGTGGCTATTAAAATGTTTTTTATGTGCTTTTAATGTTCTTGAGTAGTGGCTAAATATTTTGTATATTTTGCTTTTTTATGTTCTTGAGATGATAGTGGACGGAGGAGGTCGAGACGATGACGAGGCAGCAACAAACCGAATAGATAGGGGGACACGAAACCGACTGTGTTGTTTCAAACATTTTCAAACAAAAAAAACATATATATGTTGATTCGAATCTAGCGTGTGTTGTTTCTTGCTGACGAGAAAGAGAACGAGCCTTTGAATCTAGCTTTATCATCTTCCAGCTGGACATTAATTTATTTTTATAATAAAATGGGTGTTTGGGCATAAAATGGGGTGTTTGGTAACAAAATTAAGGGTGTTTGGTTATAATGGAGGATGTTTGGTTGTAAGTGACTTGTGATAATAGGTTTATAGGTCACCCGTAGCTGTAAATGGTAAAAAAACACAAAAGTTGTTGCTATTAATGATTACAAATAAATAATGTTGCTATAAATAGTAAAAAGATAAAAAATTATTGCTATTTTCTGCATATAGCCCTATTATAAAAACCAACCCAAACCTACCCCACAATAGTGAAGATTTATACCAAGTAGATAAAGCTTGCAGCTTGCTTAATCTTAAAGTTTCACAGTTTATCTAGCATGTCCAGCTATGTTTTTTCCTTTTCCTGTAAACATGTCAATAACCAACAGGGTAAGTTATAATGTTAGTGAGTATAGATTAAATATTCCATATAAGTTTCATGCAAACAATTATTTGAGCAACAAATGCTCCTTCATGCCATTTGCATAGATCTCATCTTATTTTATCATGCAGAGAGCTTGAATCCCAAATTAATAGTTATATGTCATATGCCAGTTCAATAAATATCATCAGGGATGTATAGGTTTAAAACACAAGATGATCGGTCCCTGGCAGGTTCGACCTGTACTATCCTCAGCTTAGGTTACACTGACGTATAAAACTATCATCATGATGAAGCATGTTACCAAAAAGTTGCACGTCAAACAAATGTTGGCTATCCTGAATAATCATATCATCACGTATCAATAAAATCACATAGAGTTCCAAACGAGTATAAGCAACTAGAACATGTCATTTATGAATGTATATGTAATGAAACAAATGCAACAATATTAATATATTATCAATAGTGGTTTTTATAATGGTTTTATGCCGAGATGATGCTTTGGAATAGCCTTAGAGTGTTATCGTGTTTCAGATCGTGTATAAATTGTGTGTGTTGGTCGTGAAATGCCTTTAAGCTTATCAGTGTGTGCTGATTTGTTCAAACCGAACTCATATCCAAGTCGTCATCTCATGCTAACTAACCCTTACTGATGCTTAATTATGCTTTAAAACACATACAACACCATATTATGTTCTTGAATAAGCACACGAGACAAAACGAAACAAAACGAACATGTTAACCACAAGGCAGAAGAATTAATACAAACAATTCCTGATCTTAGAAATTTTTTGAAAATGTGTTGTTTGATAGAGATTTGAATTAGGATATCAACAAAAAATGATGTTGAAGATAGAGTTAAAATAAGCTCAAATGAGGCAAACCAGTTGAACAAACTTATTTTCGGAACCGCCGAGTGAACGTCACACCTTTTCTCATGAACGTGACACATTTCCTGCAAACAGAACACTGTTTACACTTTGAGTTTTCACTCACGTTTCCTAAATATCAAGTCTATAAAAAAACTTATACATACAATTTAGGAAGCTTATTATGCCATTTTAAAGTCATTTTTATGCAAACACAACAACTAACAACATCAAAGTTTTTAGAATCCAATCTAGAGTTTCTTAAAACCCTTAAAACTCATCAAATGAGTGAACATGCATGCCTTGATTCATATACTTCTTCAATTTCAGATTTGATACACACACAATTGTGTTATAAATTCGTCTTTAGATCTGTCTCAAACTTAATCCATCACATACTAAGCTTTTAGATTCAACATATGGGTATTAACCCGAATCAAACTTACGTTGGAATTGGTTGTACATCACTTGGAATTCAATTAGTAACACGAATTCTGTCAAGATTGAAAGGTTCCAGCCTTAATTTGAGAGGTCTTGAAGGAAATGGGGGAAATAAGACAAGACGCGTAAGTGTAGAAGATGCAAGAATGAGAAAAGAAGTTTTAAATCACTTGATTTATACCAGTCTTTCATCATCTTTCAAGGAATTACATTACAAGTCTATGGGCTTGAGTTTTAAGAGAGTATATTATATTGATGGACATATCTAGTCCCTAAACTTATATAAATATATAGTATAGAATTGCAAGGCTTATCTACACATTTTCAAATGATGTCGGATTTGGACAAAACTTTCACAACACATCCCTAATCATTAGAAAACATCATTTTGATATTGAAATCGGATTGTGCATCACTAAACCAAATTTTTAACCCACTAAACTATCATATAAAACCTTTTGACTTTTGAATGTTAAGCATTTGATTAAATTTTAAGTTAAGCACTATGAGTACAATGCTAAAGAAAATCCAAATACACGATTACTAGAGAATAAAACTAGGGATGTTACAATATGAGTTCCTCCACGCTCATACTTCATCCATGAAGTCATGCAGACTCAAACAAGCACATATACTTTTACATCATCTCAATCGGTTCCTAAATATGGTTGGAACATTTATGATGATTCCACTATACGAGCTCCATCTCCAATTCCTTGTTCCATAACCTATTAATATTGTTTCTCAAAATCCACCTTGAGCATCATTACCATTAACCTTTCATCCTTTAATTCTGTGTCATTGATGACTCATGTAACATCCTAAAATTTTATTATCGTAATTTGAGGATATTTAGTTTAAATTTCGTAATGAATATAATTAAGTTGGATTATGAAAAATGATTATATATCTGGATATTTAAAAGTTGGTTGTTATTTTAAGAAATTAAGAAATTTGAGAATTTCAATTTTAGTTATTTAGTATGATTGTTAAAAGTGAGTGATGATGAAAATTATGATGGAAATCAGTATTTAATGGAACCAGATAAGTTGAGGGGCTAGTTGTGTTAATAGCCAAAAGTGGAAATAAAAGACCTCAAAGTCTTTCATTTCAACTAAACACTTCTCTCACTAAACTCTCAATCTCTCTCTCTAGAATCTATGTTGAAAATCAAGTAATTGGAGACTAATTCGTGAATCAAATCTGGAAATGTTCAAGAATCAAAAGGAATTAAGGTAAGAATATGATCTATCAACTTGGGGTTTTCATTTTGAGGATAAAATGCATAAAAATCGGATTTAAAATATGAGAAAAATGTGGTTGCATGTTTGTAATATTAGTTGGAAATCATCCCTTGAAAACTACTGGAGCATTTGAAACGAGAATCAACGTTTAATTCGTCCAAAAAGGTTAGAAATCTGACTTTTTATAAAGTTTTTGTGTTCTTGAGGTTTTTCATCATATTTGGTTGAATCTGGACAAATTAGTGTGTTATAAATGGGGAAAAAGATATAAAAACACTTCAATAATGTTAAATTAACATTTGATTAAGTTGCATGTGGCTAGAAATCGAATATGGGAATTTTGGAGTAAAATCCGTAAATTGCGACCTGCATTTCTGCATATGAACTCGGGGAGTTCTATGGGAACTCGGCGAGTTCTCAAGAACATATGAACAAATCTTCAAAAATTCATAAGTGTTGGATCCGAATTCGGTTGGGACCCGAATTCGGATGTGACCCGAACTTAGTTGGGACCGAAATCAAATAAAGAACCGAACTCGGATGGACCCGAATTCGGATGGGTCAATGTACTTCGGATGTGTCCGAAATCCGGCTGAGGATCCGAAATTCGGACATGAACTCGGCGAGTTTTATGGGGAACTCGGCGAGTTCTATGCTGTGCA
Organism: Centrapalus pauciflorus; assembly: GCA_020465985.1. Taxonomy (NCBI): domain Eukaryota; kingdom Viridiplantae; phylum Streptophyta; class Magnoliopsida; order Asterales; family Asteraceae; genus Centrapalus; species Centrapalus pauciflorus. The sequence continues at coordinate 187,209 of JAANYP010007888.1, read as the reverse complement.
TGTGTAATTCGGATGGGTTATTAAGGACCCGAATTTATGGACCATTGAACATACTTTTGAGATAACTTTTGTAACATATTACGGTAAATAAAGGAGGGTTAATTGGGAATAATAACACCTCGAGTGATGAGATTTAAATGTGAGTTTCGGATAACGGATCTAAATGTTGTAACCCTTTTAAATTGAACGACTTGATGTACATTTGTTGAGGAACATGTGTATGATATGATTTTATTATGGAAATATAACAGGTCCCTTGTGGTGTTGTTTAACCCACAGTGGGGTACTTTGTGATCCGGTTGAAAGCCCGAGGAGAAATAAAATTTGAATAAAGATAATAACGCACCCACTGTGAGTACCTTTGATTTTAACATTCCTGCATCTGCATTATGTTTGCATTGCCTGCTGAGGCATGTTGTTTCATATTCGTTTGGAACTCTACTAACTTGCGTATATGTATTGATGCACATTCATACTTGTTGCATGTCCGTTCATTTGTTGTGCATCCTTTCGATGGACCTGCGTGGTCGCATCTGTACTCTGATGTTACTGTGCTATATGACCAAGAGTTTGACACCTCTGTGGTCAGGATAGACAGTAAGTCATCCCCGATGTAATGTCTGCCTCAGATGGTTGGTTTTCTTATGCCGAGTGTCAGCTCGAAGGAGCTGCGGCTCAGGTTTGCGTACTTGGAGTACGTGTGGGGTATACGGTATGTGTTACCGCGGTTACCCTGGGTGGCATCATAATGATTTGTAGAATGTGTAAAATCATATGGTATTCACTAAGCTTTAGCTTACCCCTTCAGTTGTTACATTTTTACAGGAAAAGGGGGAAATCCGCTGCGGGACCATCTAACTAGGACGTTTGTTGAAGTATTTGAAGACTTCTACCGTTTACTTTGGTATTCGGTTTATGAAAATTTTGTTGTAATGAATTTGGGATAATGTATTAATTTGAGTTGGTAGACTTAGACGTGTAACCTTTGTAGCACCGTAGGGTGTTAGACTCTGTTGTAATACTTTTATTTATGTATTTTGCTTCCGCACTATTATTAAGCTATCAGATCATTATGTTATCTGTTTGTTGGTGATTAATCCTGGGTGAATTGTAATTGGTGGTTAATGTGGCAAGGGTGTCACAACTCATGATCGTTTTATCCATGTTCTACTTGTTTCATAATATTTTTATCCACATTAAACAAATATCTCATCGTTAGTCATGGTTCCAATTATAGATTCCAATTCAGATGTTCATCTTAAAATTCTAAGGTTTAATAAATTGTAACACATCAAATTCCGATTATTTCTAAGCAATAACATTAATAATGGCAATCGATATCAATTAATACAATATATCTTTATTGATGTTGGCTAAAGAAGCAGTCATGGAAACCAAGCAATGAGACACAATCTGAGTTTCGTGCATCAACTATGTCCTGCCATCAGCTCAAGATTAACGAATAATCTTGAATGATATCTATTGTAAGTCGGAGCCACCGACGAGATCCCAAATTTTAGATATTACGTGTGTCAGATAACATAGGTCATGAGTGATGAATACAAAGGTGTCATCGTACGAAAGGTGTCATGAGTGATGGCAATCGATATCGATTAATTTGAAGTAGTATTTAATAATAATTTATACATGATACTTGCGAAACTGTGGTAGAATTTAAAACTTTTACAATTAACGGTACCAAACATGATGCCAACAAAGTACCAAATATAAATTTCTACAAGTAACAGGTGAATATACTGTGAAACAAGTATTCAAGGTCGGGAAGTCAACTACCCAATTACACAAAACATCAATCAAGGTGTACCGGCACCAGTGGTCTCGATACCATTAGCTTCAGGCCCAAACAATGAGGAAGTCTAGAGGCTCCCTAAGATAACTCAAGACTTTTAAAATATTAACAACTATATGGTAAACATTACGTTGAGTGAGTTGCTAAATTAATAAAACATAATGAACAATGTATGTGAATACCACAATTGATACACCAAACTATCATATGAATAGATGCTCAATTTAGACTTAGAGCTAGTCCAAAGTATCGCTCAATTTAGACTTAGAGATAGTCAAACATTCCATGGATATCCAGGTGATGCCAAATGAAAATATGATCAAAGTTATAAGAATCAATATATCTTAAACTTGACATATATATTCCAAATCTCATCCCAATGTGAATGAAACATGCAAGTATAATCACGAAACAACAATCAAGTCTCAAGTGTATCATACAATGACATAACCACCAATATGCAATGCACATTATGAAATATGAATACTAGTACCTCACAATGATCGGCAATAAGGTTTCAGTCTCCACAATCGTCCCAAATAAAATCCAATCCAAGTTAAGCCTCAAACCTAAACATGGATTCTTCAAGTCACACAAGTACTTTGGAACTTCAAAATTAATCCAAATTATGTATACATATGACCTATAATATCATATTAAAAGTTGCATGAAAACATCCCAAACAAAACAATCCAACTATCAAGACCAAACGTCTCATATTTTTGTCTATATCTAGCTGTGGAAAATAGGTTTTTAACTTTATTATAAATTAATTTATCTTAACATATTTTAAATTAAGATAAAGTAGACTCTTTTATCTTTCATATCCAACTATAACCAATTCTATGTGAATTTATAAAGTTTGTCATCACAAATTCTGTCAACTGCATGTCAGCAGCAATCTCACACATTTTTGACCTGCTTAACATCCAATTTAGCTTTATATGACTATTGTATATTAAATTACGCTCTATTATCTTTCCAACGATGTATGACATGTCCAAAACGGAGCTTCGAGTGATTTTATATGAATTTTACAAGACAACATGTCAAAGCTGTCCAAAAACACGAAAATCATATGAGATTTGTCCCATTTCTCAATTTGACACATATTAAGCATTTCAATTCAACTCATATCAACAACATATTAATACCAAAGAGTTTACAAATCATTTGGGTCATCCGCACACCAACTTTAAGCCAAAATACATTCAAGACATTTCATCGAACACTTGGCGTGCAGTTTGGAAACAAAACATCATTTTGAGCTTTTGCTCGTACTTATCCCCAACCAATACTTGGAAATGATTCCAAGACATAAACCAACGATAATTTATTGCATTGAACCTCAAAAGACACATTAAACTACTAATTTTAACCCTATACTTCATTTGAGCTCCATTGAGTCCTAATCGGGTTTATGACTCCAACAAACACTACAATACCATATAACTACATATTTTGGCTCCATTTTAACTAATTAACAAAATACTACAACATATTTAAAGATTGAAGCCATTTACCACCATATCCAAATAACTCATTTACGATTCCATGATTCTAAATAAAGAAAGAGAAGAATGTGAAGAAAGAAATGCAAGAGAAGTGTCATACCTTCTAAAGAGACGCATACATCTGCTTTCCAAACTTCAATCTTCACAAAATTTGGTTACCAACCCCAAACCCTAACCAAGAACTCTCTCTTCTCTCTATCTTTTTTAGAAACAAGAACACACACACTATGTGTGTGAACCGTGAGATTAAAAAGGGGGGAGTGAACATGTTTGGTTATTTGACCACCTTTAACCCTTCTATATTCATCCATCTTCCCTTTAGGCCCCTCCCAATCAATCTTTTATTTTCAAAATAATTATAAACTACATTGTTATAATTAGCATTTTACCAAAACTACAATACCCAAACTAGTATATTGACATCTCATATAGATTATAGCAAAATATTATTTTAATTATTTCCAAATCTCATAATTACCATTATTTAATTATTTTACCAAACACTATTAGAGTACTTAATTACCTATTAATTATTTGGGGTGTTACATGAATCTACTCCTTAAATTTTACAACATATAATAAACAAGCAAATATCACACAAATATCAACCTATCACAAATTGCAATGCAAGTAATGACAATAGAATTAGAAAGATCACTCAACTATAATTTCATCATCCCACAATCAACAATAAAAATGAAAAGATCACTCAAATATATTCCCATTACCGAAAATGCAATCCGAATACTCATATATAGATTCTTATTATGAAAAGTGTTTATCATCTCATAAATCAAAATACTATTTAAATCGAGACCGCATCAACAACTTAAACAATATTATGACATTAGTAAAATGCATGCAAGTTTTATCATTTTTACTCTCACAAACTTAAAAGACTCAATAAAACACATTACTTCATTAACAACAAATGCTAATTACCCAACTCACATTATGAAAAATCAAGTATTTATGGTAAACACATGCAAATACCTAACCAAGTTATAAATCTTCCTTCAAAGCTAGAGATGGCAATGGGTGAGAAAAACCTGCAACCCGTGGATACCCGCCTGTTATGGGTGGGTAAACCCGTGAAAACACACCCGTGAACATGGATATGGGTACAAAAACATAGCCGCTGGAGGGTGACGGGCGGACTCGGATATAATATTTTACCCACGGGTTTACCCGCCACCCGTATCCGTGAAACCCGTGACGTTCACCCGCGGGTATACCCACGGTTTTACCCGTTAAACCCGCTATACACACATATATACATACATACATACATATATATATATATATATATATATATATATATATATATATATATATATATATATATATATATCTGAATTTTACTCATTTACCCTGAATATTTCTAATTTACCCTGACCATTGTTATAATGTTTTCGAAGTACTTTGAGTTTGAAAACATTAATAATTATTATGTATTTATGTTTGTATGTTGGTATTTTTTATTATTTGGATGTGTTTGCAATATTTATATGTTATTTGGATGTGTTTGATTGCTAAAATATGTTTCAGTGTGTAAAAAAGTGTTTATAATTGTTTTAAAAGGTGAAACCTGTGCCCACGGGTATCCGCAGGTGACGGGCATGGGCGATAATATATACCCGTTGGCGGGTTTTTGGCGGATGGCGGGTACGAAAATACCCGCGGGCACGGTTGACGGGTGATACATATCTGTACCCGCCGCCCGCGGGTGCCATCCCTATTCAAAGCAAGAAACAACAATGATATTTCATCCAACACAAAATAAAAGTCATCTAATGTTTAAGTTTTACACAATACACATGATTACAAACACAACTAGTCCATAAAAAATGAAGAAATACAACTTGTTCATTATAAAAATAGAAAGATTACACACAACCAAATAATTTAAATATGTTAAAACTCCCATATCGATGATTCTTGATGTTGCAGAGATGTTCCACTTCAAAATTGTTTCCCAAAATGGCTTCGACGAGCTTCCTTTAGCCTCCAAGAGAGTATTCATGTGTGTTGTGTGTGGAATATGTCCACGAAATAAGTAAATGCATAGAATAATGCCTTTTGTACTCTGGTGTCGACGCACTGCGTCCCAAAAGCAACATGTCACGTCACAGTGTTGTCAAGCTCTCATTGACTAAGTATAAGGGCAAAAATATAATATTCACTTGGAAAGAAACGCTGCGTGTCGCATCGTTTGAATCATCGCATGACCATATCCATTGCCTAAGAAATGTGTCGCGTTGATCAGGCGACGCATCGACCTTTTTTTCCAGCTATTTGCCTTGTTATAAAATATCCACTTAGAAAGACGCCCGCATCAGGGCATGATGTGTCACGTCGTTAAGCTCCTGGCATGTCCAGACCCACTGCCCAGAAAGTGTGTTGCGTTTAGCCTTTTGCTTTATTTCTTCCAAAACCTAGCCAAAGACAACATATACATCAATTGTGACGTTTAAGCTCAAAAGCCAATATTTTAATGCAAAATAACACATTAAAATATATCAATATCGTCCTAAATGTATGCATAAAGTTGATGATACCAAAAATTCTCACACTTAAACTTTGCTTGCTCTCAAGTAAATCTGTAACTTTACGTGCAAATTTGTTGACAAAATGATCTGCTAGTAGAACCTCAATCTCTCAAACATTTCAAAGATATAAAAACATTAGCGACTTTAAAAGAAGACAAATGTGAAACAAAAGTGATAGGAGCAAAATTTTTTACTACAAGTGAGATTGATGTAATAGCATGCAAAGACCTTCTTACAAAGACCAAATGTAAGACTAAAACATCTCAACAAAATGAATCACTCATTACTTGGTATTTAAAGTTAATCAAAGCACTCAAGTGCCAAATTGAAGTAATTAATGACACATGTTTGCCAAAGAATCAATCTCAAACACTTGAAATGAGAAAATATAATCATCAAGAGAACTTTACAAGGGTTGAAACGACATTAGGATTAAGGTGAGGAATGATTGGAAGGAGTGGCGAAATGTAGCCAAACATTTGCATTAACGATATAATAAATTTACAATACATAGCAACTAAATAGTACGCTTTTATTTTATTTATCTTACACAAATGTTTTGTATGGAGCTAAACATAGGATATTCTAACGATGTTGTATAATTAACTCCAAGTAGCTTAATTATGCACTCATTTTTGTCTTTTTGCTTTTGTTTTACTCCTCTATACATTTGTAACCAAGTGAAATAATGCTACATCTCCAAAAGTACAAACGTAGGCTATGGGTGACTAAAGCAAAGAGTGTATATTTGTTAAAATTAAGTGGCTAAACACGAACAAAAAGAAAAAAAAGGTTTAATGGTGGCTACTTAGGGGAATAGAAGGCGGAAGGAAAAGAAGAAAAGGCTAGAATTGGATAATCATAAGTGTCTTTATCACATGATTGTATCTGATCACTTTTGTGCCTTTGAAATGCATCACTATGACAAATTCTATCATAACAACAACAATTATCACACACACATAACCAAACGAACATGAGCATGTAATCATGATGGATGCTCATAAAGTCTCAAAACTCACGAATGAAAATGATATGACGGGTTATAATGTGCAAAATCTCATACTTGGTCAAGAAAAAAAGATCATGCAAGCATATCACAATCCACACAATCATCCAAACAACACTCTTAACTCATGTTTCGAACTTGCTCCAAAAAGTCAGTTATGCTAATAGATCTAAAATCTGCTCAGTAATGATAATTTTGGACAAATATAATAAACATGTAAAACAAGATTTTATGAGGGGCAAGCAAAATTACACACGGGTTAAAGCTAACCCATGTTAACCCATATTCTCATATTTAAGTAATTTATTGTCCAATGAAACAAAATAGACAATGTAATCATGCAAACAATGTAAGTGGAGAAAAGGAAAAAAAAACTCCTTTAGTATGCAGAGGAGAGGAGCTCAAAATCATAGCCACCCAAATTTGCACATGTATAGAGCTGGAGCAAAGTGTGACCGACTTTGTGCAATGCATCATATTATTAGGAGAATGACTTGCCAAAAATATCAAAACAATAACATAAATATAAACAAATAATCTTGGAATCTTAAAGAAACAACAAGGCTAGATCAAATGGCTATCAGACATAGACCAAACACAAAACTACCAGGTCGACTAGAGCATAACTTTTGCTAAATTATAGGAACAAATATATTTTGGGGTATTAGTAGTTCTATGTTATTAATCTGGTTAGATTAAATACATTAGCCCAAATATAGCTTTACACACACACACACACACACACACATATATAAAATATGATCTTGGCTAAAATGAGATTTAATTAAGCTAATTTATTTGTTTACAAGCTCTTTTAAATAAAGTCACTTTATAATTCGAACTAATTCTATTCTCATTTAGAGTTTTAGGCTTTGATAAAACTCAAGACTCTTGGTTCAGTATATTAAACTAATATCACGCTATAAATCATAAAACCATGTTAATAATCATCATTAAATCACCAATCTATTTAAGATATCTGGCTAACAACTATAATCACCATCTAACTTGATCTAAATTCATCGAAAGAAGTAGTCTGAATAATATAATTAATCTTAATTAATAACTAAGATTAATTGAATTACCAATAGTAATACTAGGCATGAAACTCTCAAATCCCATTTGTTCAACATATTTTAAGGGTTAATATTGAAAAAACACAACCAACTTTTCTCATTTTCTGAATTAAGTTTTTAAACTTTTCCTCAAATTGTTTAAGTCCCTAAATTATGTTTGTCTTATTCAAAAGTATATATCTTTGACTGGCTACCGGATTTGCCGCTAAAATACAATAGATAACACAAAAGTTTAGGGACTTAATCACTATAATATGGAAAGATGGTGAATTTTTTCCAACATTAATCAAATCAAAAAACTAAGGTTACTTGTTTTTATAACCGGTCAAACTAGTCAAATATGCACTTTTGAATAAGACAAAAATAGTTTATGGACTTAAATAATAGACAAAATTACACAAATAGTCCCTGTGGTTTGCCCCTAATTACGGTTATCGTCCCTGAAAGAATTTAATTACATCAACAGTCCCTATTTTCCAAACGTTGCACTCGGATAGTCCCTCATTTGGACGGCCGTTAACTACGAACGTTAAGTACGAAAATGGGGAGGGCATTTTTGTCATTTCATCTTTCTCTCTCTATTTTCGTTTCTCTCGGTTACAAATACATGTGACCGTTGCATTACTATCTTCTCTCTCTCTCTCTTCTCTCTCACCTGTTCTGCAACTCCTCTCCATCGTAAAGGCAAGAAAATCAACCATGGTATTTTGTTGGTGTGGAAGAGAAGCAATCATCGTGACATCATGGACATCTCAAAACCCTGGTCGAAGGTTTTTTTCCTGCCCTAGAATGGTAAGTTCATGATTTGTTCATCGAGGTTTATGGAGTCATGTTTAACTTTTTTCTTCAATACTTTATCAACATGATTCAAAGTGTAAATTCAATGGATGGGTTGATCCACCTATGTGTCAACGTTCTATGGACATAATCCCTGGTCTATTAAGGTCGAAGAATAAGGTTGAAGCATTGGTCAAATGTAAGGAAGATGAGGCTAAGAGGATGAAATTGTATTTGATAGTCACTTGGGTAGCAATTATAATTTATGTATTTTGTTGAAGCTGGCCTATTTTAATGTAAAAGATCAATCTTTGTATTTTGTTGGAGCTGACCATTTGTGTAATTTTGTCTATTATCAATGAAGTTTTTGGTTTGGAAGTAATGTTATTGTAACTGTGATTGTTCAATTTCGTGGCAATGATAACAATATTTGAAGTGTCTGTGTATATAGTTGCAACCAGAATATTTGAAGTGTTTGTGTATATATGTGCAACCAGAATATTTGAAGTGTTTGTGTATATATGTGCAACCAGAATAGCTTACAATGAATAAGTTGAAAACAACAGGATGATTATAGTTGCAACCAGATACTTTTATATATAAGCTCCAACTACAAGTGGAGTATGTAAAGAAGGATGATTATCCAAGTACAAAGCATTACATAAGTTCCATACATACTAGAAAACAGTTTAACATCCAACCAAAACACAAGTACAAACCACTTATCCAAGTACAAACCAAAATATTAGTTTAACATCCAAACAAAAGACTAAACCCCTCGAAACTACTACTTTCAAACATTTGCTCCAGCATCAACCTTGTCTGTTAGTCCCCTGTTGTGTACCAGCAGTGTTAGTCCCCTGTTGTGTACCTAAAATAATGGAAAATGAGATTTGTTAGGATTAGTACAGAAAAGTCAATCAATGAAATAAATAGCATGTTAAAATTACCTGAAACCTGGCCCTTGCATGTTCTTGAATTGTGGCCTTGCTTACCACACTTGGTACATGTAACTGTCTTCAAAGATCTAGACAGCTTTCCACCTTTAACCATTCCTTCACTTGCTGTTGCATCTTCACATTCTTGCAACCCTTTCTTTCTCTTCTTTTTTGGTCTCCCCACTTGTTTATGATGCAATGGTGGTAGTAATACACTTGGACATTGAGATTTAGGCCACATTATCCTACTTTTGATTGGGTCAATCTTAAAACTATACACCTTTTTCCAAGTTTCAAGCCAATAACATGGATGAAACCAAGATTCAGGCACCCCTACTTCTTATCCATTCAATGCCATATCCCATATTGTTGCAACAGCATGGTTGCAAGGCATGCCTGTCAGTTCCCATCTCCTACAACTACAATCTTTTTCTTCAATATCAACAACACATTGGTCATTCCATGGTCCACTCACTTGATATTTAGACCCTCCATTCCATAAAACTTTATAATCCCTTGCCTCTTTTTTGATGATTTCAAACAAGGTTGTGACAGTTGGTGTTAGGGGTCCATCACTCTTTTCTATCACCCTAATGACATTCACGATTCTTTTCATCAAGTATTCCCTAACAAATTCTAAGGCTGTAATAATAGGTTTATCCCTGCCATCAACTAGTTTTCTATTAAACACCTCACATAAGTTATTCAACAACACATCTGAGTGACATCTCCCTGCCACACATATTGGGATTGCCAATATTACAAATATTTAGTAAAAACAAGAGATATCATCATAATTGGGTTTTAAGTTGATTTTAGTTATAAGAAGTACCTGAGAAGTGAGATCTAGACCAATGTTGAGGTGGAATCTTGTTAAGCCAGTCAAATACTTCCTTTTTGAAATTCTTTAGGTCCTCCATTGCTTGATGAAAGTGTTGGACAGTGGTTGCTGTTGCAGCTTTCCAAAGTAGATCTTTGTATGCTCTTCCTTTCCATGACTGCTTCATGTTCTCGTGTATATGCCTAAGGCAAAATCTATGCTCAGCACATGGAAAGACTTTTGCTATAGCTGGTATGATACCCTGTAAATTCAGATTGACTTTTATCAGGTTTTATAGCTATATTATCATGATAACAATAAAATGGTTAACATACCTTCTGTCTATCAGAAATGAATGTGAAATTTGCGTTGCTTGGTAGATCAAGATCGTCTCCAAGACAGTTTAGAAACCAAACCCAAGATTGAGTAGTTTCTGCCTCAACAATGGCGTAAGCCACTGGATATATACCATTGTTTGCATCAATAGTAACCGCTGTAAGAATTTGTCCAGGAAACGGGCCTTTCATAAAAGCACCATCCAACCCAAGCAGGTCCCTTAACCCTGCCTTAAACCCCTCTTTCAGTGCACCCAGACACACGTAAATCCTCTTAAAAACCCTAGTTTCATCTGCAGGATTAGCAATTTGCACATCTAACTTAACTGTTGTACCTGGATTAGTTGATTGCAACTCCAAAACATAATCCCTTAACATAGCATATTGCATCTTGTAATCCCCTGTTATCTGGATTGAAGCTTTTGTTTTTGCCCTAAATGCTTTCATTCTGGACACACCTTCTCATACTTCTTCATCATTTCATCTTGAATTGATTTGGCTGGAATATCAGGGTTTGATTTAACTTGTTGCATGATCTGCTGACTTAAGAAACCAGCTGTGCAAGCTTTTATCTTCCTAGACTGAAGACATCGATGCTCTTCATTTAATGTCTTCACCATCCAAGTTTCATCATTACGAAGCTTGCTCACATGCACAACCCATGGACATTTATCATCCTGTAAATTTCCTATCTTGCCCTTTTTTTTGCTTTTCCTGCTCCACTGACTAAGACAGAAGATTCCCCCTATTTCTTTCTTCATTGGGGCGCACTGCTTGACTTGGACCTTCATGTTGACTTTCCCCAAGTTGACTAGCAGTAGAAAACGTGGGTATGGTACCCTCACATACTGCTCTAACCCTTAATTTGTCATTCTTTACAATATGTAACTCCCTCCTTGTTTCAATTGCATGCATTTTAATATGCTCTTTAACTTCCTTAGAACTCCCAAATGTTTGCCCCACAAAAAAAACTATACTTGTGCACAGTCCCACTTGATGATTGTTTTTTCTTTGACAACTGCTTTAGCTTCCTTCTCCTAATTCCTTCTATCCCATCCTCATCCGAACCACTATCAAATGAATCATTGTTTAGCACATCAAGTTCATCCTCTTCTACTTCTGGTTGGCTTTGAGCAACATTTCCCATCCACTCAATATCTCCATCAATATTTAAATGAAAATATGTTCCTGTCCAACCTCATTCTCCATTACATTAGTTTCATCAACAAAAGGATGAAAGTTGTCATTCAAGTCAAAACCCATGTCAAAACCAAAAGTATCAAAGTTGTCATTCAAGTCAAAACCCATGGGATCATCTTGTTGTTCTGGCACATGATACTCATTTGTTTCATCTTCAGCATTCAACTCATAACCTATATCCCATGTTTCTTGAATAGTATCAAAATCTCCTTGAACATTATCAGCATTCCCTAGTTCCACTGCTTGACTTGGATCACATACACTTGCCTCGTGAACAGAACCTATAACCTCATGCACCCCTGTTTCTTGAACATTATCAACATCCCCTACTTCCACTGCTTGAGTTGGATCACATACACTTGCCTCGTGAACGAACCTATAACCTCATGCACCCCTGTTTCTTGAACGTTATCAGCATCCCCTACTTCCACTGCTTGAGTTGGATCACATACACTTGCCTCATGAACAGAACCTATAACCTCATGCACCCCTGTTTCTTGAACATTATCAACATCTCCTACTTCCACTGCTTCACTTGGGTCACACACACCCTCATCAACCCACTCCAATAGTAGTCTCCTACAGGTAGAAGTTTTAACACCTTTAGGGCCTTTATTTCTGTTTCTACATAGCTCTGGGGAAACTTCATCTGGTAATTCACCAATGACAACTTTTGATGACCCTGGTGATTTCCAATACGTCTGCAACTTTGTCATACCAAGCTCCACATACACGTCAATAAGCTTATGATCGTTTACATATTTAATCAGATTAAGGACATCACTGTCATTACCTAATGCTTGAAGTCCAAAGTTTAGGTCAGTGTTTGGAATCTTAAAGTGGTACCACAGTTGTACACTACCATCATAACATATCTCTTTCATCATTTCATCAATCTCATGCACTGAAAATTCATCAATATCAACCAAATCCACATAACATTTCAAACCCCCAACATACCTCCTACCAGGGAACTTTGTAAAAGTACCACCATGATGGAAACGAATGGAAAACATACCTGGATAACCATCTGTAAAAAATATACAGATTCTCATAAAAAAACCATTTTACAAAACCATTTATAATCAAAATCTTATAAACATGAAGATTTTAATCAAGCAAATGTTCTTTATTTACAACAAAATCATCAATGATACTTGAGATCAAATAACTAAGTAGAATGACACATGAAATACATACCATACATCTCATTAACATCGACGACTTCAGTCTTTGGTCGAAGGCTCCACATTGTTGCTCCCACCATGAAAATGAGTAAGATTTACGCTTCTATTAGGGTTACTGGGGAGCGTTAATCCTCAAAGCATAATATTGATGATGATATGAAAGAGACGGAAGTAATATTGAAGGACGAGATGAAATGATGGGCTTAATTAATATTGGCGGCAAGGTGTAACCGAGAGAAACGAAAATAGAGAGAGAAAGATGAAATGACAAAAATGCCCTCCCCATTTTCGTACTTAACGTTCGTAGTTAACGGCCGTCCAAATGAGGGACTATCCGAGTGCAACGTTTGGAAAATAGGGACTGTTGGTGTAATTAAATTCTTTCAGGGACGATAACCGTAATTAGGGGCAAACCACAGGGACCATTTGTGTAATTTTGTCTAAATAATAAGAAAAAAAGTTTAGGGATTTAATCGTGAAACTAAAGAAACTTTATGAGGTTTTATCAATATTAACCAAATTTTAAAAGAAGAACAAGTTTTGACATTTTTATCATTAATAGTAACATTATTTATTTTTTATCATTCATAGTGACAACTTTTTATTTTTCTATCAATAATAGTAACGAGTAACCTGCAAACCTGTTTAGCAGGTTACCAACTTTTCAGTTATAAAAAATAGTAACATCTTTTCATATTTTTTTAATCAATAATAGTAATATATCAATTAAAACATAATTTTTTTTATTTTATTAAGTTTTCTAATATCTCATAAACACCAAAATAAACCAAATTTATATTCCGAATATTTACGGATAGATAATATTCGATTATTTATTCACAATTATATATAATATGAATGAAAAAAATACTATAAATCATTTTAATTTTCACTTTTTCCAACTACAAAACTACGAACCATCCTTTTTTTAGTTTTTCCGAGGAAAATAATACAAATCGTTCCATTTTTTTAGTTTTTTCCAATTTAAATGGTCATAGTTTTTTTTTATTTAAAAAACAAAAAATCATAATAAGTCTCAATATTTTCATTCATAAAACTATAAACCACAATGAGTCATGGTTTTTCAATTCATATAAAAACTAAAAAATGAATGGGTCGCAATATTTTTTCATTCGTAATACTTTTCATTTGGAATAAAAAATTACAAATTGATCGGCTTTTTAATAATTCCAAACGAAATTGATTACAAACCATTCCACTTTTAGCTTTCCCGAATGAAAAACTACGACGCAATCATGTTTTATATTTTTTTTACAAAAAACTATAATTTATTGTGATTTTTCGAACAAAATAATTGCAACTCATTTATTTTTGTGTTTTTAACAACGAAAAAAACTATGAATTATTCCAATTTATAGTTTTGCCGAATGAAAAATATTGCAACCCATAAAACGATACATAACCACTTGCAAACACTTGCTAAACCAATTTCCATAATTTAGCAGCTTATAACACAATCAACTCATTTAAATTAGAGGTTTCTTACCTTCCCAAGTTAAAGAACACCACAAGCCAGGATGAAGATGAATTCTACAACTCAATTAGATCATTTACAACTTCTTTTTCCTTCTGTGGTCTCATAATTATTAATAATCCGCTAGAATTATAACCCGGTGACATGTGTACTCGACCCCGACACGTGTTCGTTCCATTAATCGCCATACCATTGCCCCAACGCAATTTTAATAATTTAATAAACCAATAAATTAAATGCACGTAATATTTCTTAAAGACAGATTGTTACAATTTTTAGCAACACAAAAAATTATGAATAATTGTGGTTTATAATTTTTCTGCTTAAAAAAATTGCAACCAATTTTTATTTTTAGTTTTTTATATAAAAAACTACAACCCATTTAAATCGAAAAAACTAAAAAACCGAAATTATTCATATTATTTTATTGAGAAAAATTAAAAATATAATGATTATAGTTTTTTCGTTTGGAAAAAGTGAAAGTGAAATGATTTGTAGTATTTTTTTCTGTTCATATTATATATAATTATGAATAAATAATCAAAAATTATCTAATCGTAAATAAATATTCAGAATATATATTAAAAATTTATAAGGTTACGAAAAAATAAAAATTGTAAATAAATAAATTTAATGAAATTAAAAAAATAGTCACTAAAGATAGTGGTAATGTAATTAAATAAATTGAAACATAAATTGAGTTTATTTTGGTGTTTATGAAATCTTAGAAAAATTTAAAAAAATAAAGAAAGTTTGGTTTAATTTGATATGTTACTGTTATTGATAAAAATATGAAAAGTTGTTATTATTTTTTATAAGGACAAATAACCAAAAATAGTAACAAGTTTTGGCATTTTTATCATTAATAGTAACATTATTTGTTTTTTTATTTATAGTAAAAACTTTTTATTTTTCTATCAATAATAGTAATGGGTGACCTGCAAACCTGTTTAGCAGGTCACCAAACATCTTTTTAGATTTTTATCAATAATAGTAACATATCAAATTAAAACATAAATTTTTTTATTTTATTAAGTTTTCTAATATTTCATAAACACCAAAATAAACCAAACTTATATTCCGAATATTTACGGATTGATAATATTCGATTATTTATTCACAATTATATATAATATGAATGAAAAAAAATACTATGAATCATTTCAATTTTCAATTTTTCCTACTAAAAAACTACGAATCATCATTTTCTTAGTTTTTCCGAACAAAACAATACAAATCGTTCCATTTTTTAGTCTTCCCAATCTAAATGGGTCATAGTTTTTTTTATTAAAAAAACAAAAATTTTAAATGATTCTCAATATTTTTCATTCATAAAACTATAAAACACAATGAGTAATGGTTTTTCCATTTATGGAAAAACTAAAAAAATGAATGGGTCGCAATACTTTTTCATTCGTAGTACTTTTCATTTGGAATAAAAAAATTACAAATTGTTCAACTTTTTAGTAAATGCCAAACGAAATTAATTACAAACCATTCAACTTTTAGATTTCCCGAATGAAAAACTACGATCCAATCATGTTTTAGATTTGTTTTTACAAAAAAACTATAAATCATTTTGATTTTTCGTACAAAATAATTGCGACTCGTTTATTTTTGGGTTTTTAACAACGAAAAAAACTATGAATTATTCCAATTTATAGTTTTGCCGAATGAAAAATATTACCGAATTGAAACATAAATTGAGTTTATTTTGGTGTTTATAAAATCTTTGAAAAACTTAAAAAATAAAAAAAATGTTTGGTTTAATTTGATATGTTACTGTTATTGATAAAAATATAAAAAATTGTTACTATTTTTGATAACTAAAAAGTTGTTGGTGACCTGCAAACTGCAGGTCACCAATTACTATTATTGATAGAAAAATAAAATGTTGTTACTATAAATGATAAAAAGTAAATAATGTTACTATTAATGATAAAAATATCAAAACTTGTTACTATTTTTGGTCATTTGCCCTTTATAACTGAAAAGTTGTTGGTGACCTACTAAACAAGTTTGCAGGTCACCAATTACTTAAAAAAACAAAAAGTTGTTACTATAAATGATAGAAAAATAATATTGTTACCATTAATGATATGTATGTCAAAACTTGTTATTATTTTTGGTCATTTGCCCATTAAAATAAATAATTAAAAGACATTTTATTTGTTGTAACCAACCATATAAATACTTTAGACTTCTTTTAAATTATATAAAATTATTTTTTTATAAGGAATTTCTAATAGATAGTTTCAACTTAAGCTAAACTTCATAGTCCAAAATAATTATGTTTTGGTCCGTTTTATTTAATCACAAAGTGGGCCTAAACCCAAGATTAATTGTTACGTTTCTGGCCCATGAAACAATTAAGGGCCTAATAAATTAAACGGTTTAACCCAATTCATTGGATCCCCTCATCCCCCTCCCAGCCAATTCCGACCATTGCACAATGCACACACTTTCACCTCCTACAATTCTTTAATTCCACTTTCCATTCTTTTAATCCTCTAATTCAATCTAATAAATTTCATAAACCTTTTATTTTTCAAATTTATCTTAATTTGGATTAGCTTAACTTAGCTCCTTACGTAACTTTTATTTTACTAAAGTCTATAAGTTTAATAATAGTTATAGTTAAGGGTTAAATTTGCTAATACTTGATTATTAAGGTTAAGACTTTATTTTTAATTAAGAAGCTTTTAAAATGGTTTGAACTCTAAACTTTAAATCTAGAATAAATTAAGATTTTTTGTTTAGTTTAAGAGTTAAGGAGTTGCAACCTCTGAATTTATCTCTTAATTTTAAGAGAGAGGCTTGGGTCTGAAAAAAATTTATATGTTTATTTTTTTTATTTTAGTTTACAAGCCTTAAAACTATTTCTCTTATTAAAAAATTATAATTTTAGTTATATTTTTTGAGGTGTTGATTAAAATATATGTCCAGTTATTAATTTAAATTTTTTTATCATATTGATTATTATAATTTAATTTTGTTTATATAAATTAATTAATTATAACATATAATTAATTAGATATAATATTTTAAGGTAACATTTTTCAGATGTTTCATATTATGAAACAAACAATCTTAAGATCAGCTCTTAATTTCAAATCTTAATACCACCACTTAATTTTATATATGATTTTCAGATATCAGACATTTAACCTTTTAAAAAAACAAATAACACCTAAGATGTGCAAAGTGTCATTACTTCAAAGATATTCATCATTATGATGAATCCTCCATAAAAATCTATAGCTTATAATTTCACACATGTAAAAGCCATTTAAGATGATTTAGTGACTTGAAATGCCAATCACTAAAAGTCTTGATATATTGACTGTGGCCGATTTTCTATGTTAACATTGTTCTGAACCGATCTCGTTCATATAAAACAACTAGTGTAATACCCGTGCGGTGCACAGGAACATAATTAAGTTTAGATTTTGTATAATTTACAAATTATAAATAATTCGGATAAATAATCATAATAATTATAAAATAATAATGAAATATAAATATAAAAGTAATTATCACAATTGAAAATCTAAAATAAAATACAGTAGAAGTACATTCTTATTTTGAATAATAAAATTACACATGAATATTATACATAATTTGTTTAAGACCCAACAACATATAACTTTTTCCAACGTATAAAAGTATTCTTCAACCTTTCATAGTTTACACATATTATTTACAACATTAAATATTTTTTAAATAAAAACCAGACAAAGATGTCAATTACATAATCTATCCTTATGCACATAGAATAATCTTTTGCACAACATGTCATTTTGCTACAATCATTTAAGAAAAAAATCATTTGATGATATTATAAAATACAAACTTTAGGAAAAAATTCCTATTGAAGATGATTTAACAACCTAACACTTAAAAAGGCAACACTTATATTTTTAAAGAAGTAGCAATATACTTTTTGAAAATAATTCATAATTCGATTATTCCAGCCATTTTATATTTTACTGAATTATTGCTACAATTTGAAAAATAATAAATTATAAAACTAATTATACCGCTAAATACTTATTGCGAAGTATGGATTGTTTTTAGGCAAAACATTAAAATGTTGGAAAAATTATGCAAAATCCCTAAAAGTATAAAAAAATTTCGATTAAGTCTCTTTGTCATTTTATTTTCATGATAAGTCCTCAAACAGTTTAAAACCTCTTAGATTCACTAATAAACATGTTATAGCAGAATAACATACTTAAATTAACATGTTTCGCAAAACCAATCAAAGTATAATCTTTTTTCGGTTAAGTCATACATTCGTTATTGTTACTATGATTATTATTAAGAATTTTCTAATTATATTAAAATTATTTATTTACCATTTTAAATTTAATTTTAGATTTAAAATGATTTTTTATATTTGGATTATTTATTTATGTTAGTATTACGTTCATATATTACATATTGTTACTTATTTACAATTATTATATGAAATCTTTTGATTTTTAACTTTTTGATAAAAGAAAAAGAACCATTCTTTTATTTTTTCGATCGGAAAAAGTGACGATCCCTTAAGTATATAGTTATCCATTATCCATTCCAAAATTTTGAAAATCTATTGATGATAGTTTTCCAATCGGAAATATTGAAAAAATGAGTCAAAGTTCTTTTGTTCCAAAAGATTAAAATTCAATGTGGCTCATCATTTTTTTCCAACGGGCTAAATAGATATGTTTTGATTTTCAACTTAAATATAATGATTTCAGTTTTTTAGATTTTCAAAATGATCCAATCTGATTTTAATATTTTCGAACGAAAAAAGCTTCAATTCATTCCGATTTACTGAACGAAAATAGCTACAATTATTTATTTACGATAAGAAAATAAAATCAGAAGGGTTCATTTTTTTACAGGATGAAAAGAAAATTTACTTGAAATAGTCCGTCTTCTTTTATTGAAAATCTAAAACTCAAAAGGGTTCATATAGTAATCATAAATAAACTATGATATAATATATAACCGATATAAATATTCATAATATAAACGTAATTAAGTAATCCAAAGTAAATATAAAAATTAATTTAAATCTTAAAAAAAATTAAAATTGTAAATAAATAATTTTAATGTAATTAAAGAATTCTCAAAATAATAATAATTGAATAAATAATGGACTTCATAGAAATTTTTTAATACTTTGATGGTTTTTTTTGTGAAATAAGTTAAGCATAGTAATCTGCATAGCATAGCAGGTTGTAGGTTAATTTTATATTTATTCTATATGAGTTTTAAAATAGTTTGGAGGCTTATCATGGAAAATTGAAAGCAAGACCTAATTGAAATTTCTTTATACTTTTACCGTTTGGATTGCATTAATTTAAAATAATGAATACTAAAATGATGGGATTTTAAAAATTTTCAGGAGATGAGTGAATCATGAAAGATGGAAAAGTGGGGAATATGAAATGATAAATGAACGCAAGTCTTTTTATGTTTTTAATCCAAACATAACACGTGAAAATTTTTTTTAATCCAAATTCTAAATGAGTTGTTTAAATCATTCAAACCAAAATTAAGTTTTTACATAATTTTTCCAAAAATGTAATATGTTTGATTACTTGATTAACCCTATTATTTTAAAAGGGTAATAATGAAAGGGAATAGAAGGTTAAAATTACTAACAAAAAAAATAAATTCAAACATGAAACCACAACATTCATTTGGCTATTATCTATCTACACCCATCAAATTAAGGTCTAAAACCCTAGCCTCTTTCCCTCTTCTCACACCAGACGATGAAGGCATGTTATTGTTATCTTCTAGCTGCTCACCTTCCAGCCAACGACCTTGCACGACAGCCGTCGATGGGCACCGATGGTGTCCTCCACCATAAAACACGAATATCTCCATTTGGAACAGGGCATCAGATTTTTGAGAACACAACTTATCTCCTTCTTTGTTTCTAACGCTTTCTTCCCGATTTTGAGAAGATAGGATTTAGGGCAAATTCCTTCCAATCCCATTGCTTTCCACCCTAAAAATAGGTTTAAGAACACGATTTTCCTGTATTTCTTTCGGTTTCTTCCAGATTTCTTCTCCTTTCTTCTGCGAACACAGTAGGCACTACATTCCGAGGAGAAATCGTGTTATGAATTGCAACCAAAGGTATAAAATATTTCGTTTCACTTTTTGTTATTTTAAAACACGAAAGCACTGTTTTTTGCCATACCGATGATTTGGGTGTTTTGTGTAGATAATACCATATTTTTATTTAAGTTCTACAACAATGCATGTTGGTTTGCTTGCTTGCTTGCTTTTATTTTTTCTCAAACGTCCAAATATTCCAGATTTAATGTTTGTATACAGAAGCTAGGGTTTTGTATGGTTCGTTGCAATTGTAACATTTCTGCCAATGCTAAACACTTTTTTCATCCATATAATATTGAAGTTTCATTTTTGATATTTCTAAACTTACTGTAAATATAAATCATATTTCGTTAAGCAGCAAAATCCACGATCCTTTAAGATATGATGCTTATACACACAGATCTCAAGTTCTATGGGTTTGTTGCAACCGATTGGGAATTCAATCATATTCAAGATATGTTGCTTACGGCAAAAACATATGTTGTTTCTTTTGGTGCAGTTTTGTGTGTGTGATATGTACATATATAGATTCATTCACATTTTTTGGTTTTTAAATACAAAATTAGTTTGGAGGTACTAAAAGCAAGTTAAAAGTATAAGGTTCTATGTCTGTTAACGTTTTTATAGTCTGTAAAAACTCTCACAGATTGTGCATCTAACAAAGAAACTAAGAATGTTAGTAATATATAAGAAAATCTAGCTCTCTAAATCAATAAGTGAGTCTGTTGTTTGCTATAGAGTTTCACGATAATTAGAATTTTAAACCCGCAACTGCAACGACTTTGGTACTTGACTACTTGCTGTAATAATTGATTATGCCTAAAATAGTATTATATTCAAATTTTTTAGGGTAAAGCTTTGCAATTGGATGCTTGAAGGTTGAACACGTGTTTTTATTGCTTTGTTGTTGTATTAAGGGTGAGAGAACTGTTGTAAGTTGATGCAATTTGACAATTTTTTGTGTTAGAATGACAATTTTTGGCGCTTCTTCATTTCTAGTAGTGCCTAAATATTTTGGTGTTAATCGATTATTATGATGTTGATATACAAGTAATCAGTAATTATTATAAAACTTTTGTTAGGAAACCACTTGATTAGAACTCTAGTAAAGGTTCTTTAATATGTTTTGAAACCAAAGAATTTTGTTTGTTTACCACTACCTAGATGAGAACTAAAATTTTCTTTATGTTTATAGAAATCAATCATATTGTTTTAAGTACTATGCGTGATTAAATAGTTAAACATAATCTAAAATTTTGAAAAGTGTATTGCAAATGCTTTTGGGGTTACTGTTTCATTACAAAGATCAGTTGACATTCATTTGGATTTTGAAAAATTAGTTCAATTCAAGGGGGAACCATATCTGTTTTTTTGTAGAATCCAAGTTGTTTGTCATTCGCCACTTTGCATTTGAAAAGAATGGACAGAAGCAGAGAATTTTGATGGTCATGTTTGTTGTTGACTATGGTAGTGTGTGTATGATATATCTCCTCTTCAGATTTTGTATCTCCATTGTTAGTTTTCTTCTTCGATTGAAATTTGTAAACTGTTATTCATACACTTATTCTTTGTTTGAGTTATCGATTCCAAATATTGTTTTTCAAGGAAAGAATATTTTAAAGTAAAATCTGTTATGATAAATTATTTGCTCAGATTTAGCATCTTGTTTATGATCAGTTTTGGTTGCCTTTAAATTATTTAGAACTTTAAAACGTTGGCATATTAGAAGTATGGTTGTGCTTTGCTAATGCGAAATAGAAGATGACCAATCTAGTTTTTGTAGTGGTTTTTTAAGTGTAAATTAATACCACGAGTAAAAGACATCATATTTTATGGTTCAACAAAAAAGTTCATGACACCAATTTATATCTTTTGTTTCTTATTCTATTTAAATATATGTATTAAAAAAGTTAGCTAAAACACCAAGATGGCTGTGGTATAATTGCCAAACAAATTACCATGATAAGTAGTAATTTTGTTATCGAGTATTGTACTTTGGATGTATGGTTATGTCCTGTAGGCTGAAGTGTATTTATTTTTGCTAACTAAAATATAATGACATTACAGGTTATGTAACTTCAATGTGATCATAGGAAAAGCGTCCGGACCTTATTTTTAATCATATCCAACTATCCAAGGTATGTAAATAAATTTGTGTTTGTGTGTTTATACGTGTGTGTGTGTGTGCATGCATTCGTAGACACGTGGGTAGGAGGGCACATGTGCTTGTCTTCTTAATATTATGTGCTTTCAGATCAAGTTCTCATTTATTTGCATTGCTCAACCATTGCTATTGCCGCCCTTGGTTCCTAGTACAAAGACAAAAACTTCTAGCGACTGTTGCTTGTTAATTAGTTTGATAAACCAATATAAAAGTGCCAAGTATTTATATAGCAATAATTATCAATGGATGTAGAAAATACCTTGACATTTATGTTTTTCTACAAAGAGAAATCTGACTATTTGATTTTTCTGCAGAGAGATACTAGTTCGCTCATCATGGAAGAAAGTGAATCTGTAACCTGGTTTTTGGTTGCGTGAAAAAAAAAATGTGAAAGTGGGCTTCTTGATATAATTTTGCTGTCAATTTGAACAGTTTATAATTATTTAGTTATTGACGTTTATGTCCTACAAACTGCTGCATATCAACTCTAATCAATGTGAAAACACATAAACGTGGCTGACAAAAGTGTAATTTGCATGTCAGAAACCACCCATTATCTTAAAGAAACTGTTATGGTAACTGTCTATGCAATACTTAGTTGTATTTTATGCAGTAAACTAATAATTTTCAGCAATATAAATCACGGTTGCATTTAACAGTTTTTTTTTGTGCAAAAAATAGTTGTACTTCATGCAAAGTTAGAAGTAATGCAATTAACACGGCTAGGATTTAATCTTGCAAGATCGGGCGGTTGATATTGAAGGAGAGGATTACACTCTCTCTCCTTCATGGGTAATATATAGGGGGAATTAAATATAACATAATATAAACAACAATTACTTTTATTATTTGAGGCATCCTGGGAATTTAATAAATTAGAGATTTCAAAATGTAAATATACACATTGGAATTTATACAATACAACACAATATAAACAAAAGTTTACTACTCCATTCATGTGCACCCTATCCAAAAAGATTCAAAATAAAAAAAATAAAAAAATTCATAGAAGGATTTTTTTTTTTCTATTTCGCCAAAGTTTGGTATTAGAATATTTTATGTATCAATTATTTGGGCAATCATCGTGAGAAAAACCTTGGTAATAAAAAAGTGATCACTAAATAATCTAATAAATAATGAAGAGCTAAAAAAATAAAGTTTTTTTATTTCTATTATGAAATGTTGATGTAATATGTAACAAGGATGAAAATAATTGATTATTCAATATTTTCTTGTCTGATAAAGCAAATGAGTTTTAGATGTATGCAATGAAAAATGCAATTATCAACTCCATCCGATTAGTTTCGGGTTCGAGTCCTGAGCAACCCATCGTCATAGTGAATTTCTATTAGATGTGTAGTCTATATATATAAATCCCTATTCTTTTTGCAAACCGCTTTTTGATTTTAAAAAACTTGAAATAGATACATATAGATATTAGTTGATACAGACATATAAGTCATGTTATACTGTTGAAATAACGAGCCTTTAGTTTTTCATCTACAAATTCGTGCGCTTGGAAGTTCCTGATAATGAAACAAACCAAGATTTTATGGTTTTACCATGACTGCAATTTTAAAGAGACGCGAAAGCGAAAGCCTATGGGGTTGATCTGTAATGGGATAACCAACACCGGAAACCATCTCTACGTTGGATTGTTTGGTGTTTTGAAGATCCTTACCTTAATGACCGCAACTTTTGTATTTATTACGCATTCATTGCTGATCCTTCAATAGACATTGATGGTATTCATGAAACTATTTCTGGATCTCTACTTTACAGAAACAATATTATTTCAGGTGCCATTATTCCTACTTCTGCAACTATAAGTTTGCATTTTTACCCAATATGGGAAGCAACATCCGTTGATGAATGGTTATACAATGGTGGCCGGGAAGCCCTTGGTGATGTTTATCTAATCAAAGTGATAGGTGGTTCGGTTGTTAGATGGATCAGATTCAATTTCAGTTAAATCTCCACAAAGTTTTATTGTCAACCTTCATGTGTGAGCATTCTACTAGGTGGTGTAAGAATGACGCAATAAAGATAAATGTCTTAGGTTGGAGGTTCTCGCTGGATAGGTTGCTTACAAGGGTGAATATTGATAGGCGGGTTACGAGAGTGAATATTGATAGGCAGGTTTTGGATGTTCCTATAGTGTTACGTCCAACGTGTAATTTGTATGCAGAAACGTCAAATCATGTGGTTTTTTTTGTCTGATAGTTGTAAAGTTGTGGCGATTTGTGGAAATTGGTCAAGGTGCTCACACGAAAATCGATCTCAAATGAATCAATCAATAACGTCAATTAAATTGATTTCAAACCGACTTTGAACAAACAAAACCAGAACCCAAAAAACTGATTTCAAAAACCTAAAAATAAATCTATAGTACTCAATCAAGAACAACAACAATCAAATTCAAACCACAAACATAAAACGTCGATTTCAAAAACAAAAAAAATAAATCTCTAGTACTCAATCAAGAACAACAACAATCAAATTCAAACCACAAACATAAAACGTCGATTTCAAAAACAACAAAATAAAGCACAAATAATGACAAAGTTGAAAAGTATGAAGATGGATCGAGTTCCCCAGATGGGAAGATGGTGCGTGATTTCAAGAGCTGAAAAGTATTTCCACTTTCATAGAACCTCAAAGATGCATCTAAAGTTGAAATAACTTCAATTATTCAGTGGTATGATTGGCTTGAATCGTTCTAGATAGTTAGTTCTACATTATGGGAGAAATGTTAAAAAGGTATTCTTGTTTGTTTTAGGCCATCTGAACATAAAAAATCTTGAATGAGAGCTTGCAAAAATTCGTCAATTAAATCTCAACGGTTTTGGAGTATCAAAGCTGATTCTAGCGACTATCAAATCAGGCTAAAGATTGGTCGGAGAAACAACTTATGGGAACATTCATTGAAGGTCTGAATGCATATATATATATATATATATATATATATATATATATATATATATATATATATATATATATATATATATATATATATATATATATATATATATTCGATGTGAAGTTAAAGCTCGCCAACCTCTTATTATGACTGCTGCAATTTCTTTTGCATGGCTACATGAAGAGAAGATCCATGTAGAAAAGCCGTAAACTTGACAGAGCTGTTAATAAACAAACTGTTGAGGGTTTCCTGAAACGTCAATCGGTCCGGTCCTTATTTTAATTGCACTACAAGAAAATTGTCATTTAGTGACACACACTTTTAGTGACACAAAAAAAGTGTCACTATATCTTACTTTGTGCGACACTTATGAAAAGGTGTAGGTATAGAGCAATCTTTTACCCACACTTTTTCAATATTAGTCACACAAACACATACATTTTTAGTCACTATATATCTATACCCACTCCATGAAACTGTTTCTGGATCTCTACTTTACGGAAACAATATTATTTCAGGTGCCATTATTCCTACTTTTGCAACTATAAGTTTGCATTTTTACCCAATATGGGAAGCAACATCCGTTGATGAATGGTTATACAATGGTGGCCGGGAAGCCCTTGGTGATGCTTATCTAATCAAAGTGATAGGTGGTTCGGTTGTTAGATGGATCAGATTCAATTTCAGTTAAATCTCCACAAAGTTTTATTGTCAACCTTCAGGTGTGAGCATTCTACTAGGTGGTGTAAGAATGACGCAATAAAGATAAATGTCTTAGTTTGGAGGTTCTCGCTGGATAGGTTGCTTACAAGGGTGAATATTGATAGGCGGGTTACGAGAGTGAATATTGATAGGCAGGTTTTGGATGTTCCTTTAGTGTTACGTCCAACGTGTAATTTGTATGCAGAAACGTCAAATCATGTGGTTTTTTTTTGTCTGATAGCTGTGAAGTTGTGGCGATTTGTGGAAATTGGTCAAGGTGCTCACACGAAAATCGATTTCAAATGAATCAATCAATAACGTCAATTAAATTGATTTCAAACCGACTTTGAACAAACAAAACCAGAACCCAAAAAACTGATTTCAAAAACCTAAAAATAAATCTATAGTACTCAATTAAGAACAACAACAATCAAATTCAAACCACAAACATAAAACGTCAATTTCAAAAACAAAAAAATAAATCTCTAGTACTCAATCAAGAACAACAACAATCAAATTCAAACCACAAACATAAAACGTCGATTTCAAATTAACAACAAAATAAATCACAAATAATGACAAAGTTGAAAAGTATGAAGATGGATCAAGTTCCCCAGATGGGAAGATGGTGCGTGATTTCAAGAGCTGAAAAGTATTTCCACTTTCATAGAACCTCAAAGATGCATCTAAAGTTGAAATAACTTCAATTATTCAGTGGTATGATTGGCTTGAATCGTTCTAGGAAGTTAGTTCTACATTATGGGAGAAATGTTTAAAAAGGTATTCTTGTTTGTTTTAGGCCATCTGAACATAAAAAATCTTGAATGAGAGCTTGCAAAAATTTGTCAATTAAATCTCAACGGTTTTGGAGTATCAAAGCTGATTCTAGCGACTATCAAATCAGGCTAAAGATTGGTCGGAGAAACAACTTATGGGAACATTCATTGAAGGTCTGAATGCAGATATATATTCGATGTGAAGTTAAAGCGCCAACCTCTTATTATGACTGCTGCAATTTCTTTTGCATGGCTACATGAAGAGAAGATCCATGTAGAAAAGCCGTAAACTTGACAGAGCTGTTAATAAACAAACTGTTGAGGGTTTCCTGAAACGTCAATCGGTCCGGTCCTTATGTTAATTGCACCACAAGAAAAGTGTCATTTAGTGACACGCACTTTTAGTGACACAAAAAAAGTGTCACTATATCTTACTTTTAGCGACACTTATGAAAAGGTGTAGGTATAGAGCAATCTTTTACCCACACTTTTTCAATATTAGTGACACATACACATACATTTTTAGTCACTATATATCTATACCCACTCCACTTTTACACACACTATTTGTTGTGTAGGTAAAAGATTATGATACCTATAGTGACATTTTTTTTACAACAAAAAGTGTGGGTAAAAGTGGAGTGGGTGTAGATACATAGTGACTAAAAATTTATAGATTTCTGTCACTAATTTAGAAAAAGTGTGGGTAAAAGATTGCTCTATACCTACACTTTTTCATAAGTGTCACTAAAAGTAAGATATAGTGACACTTTTTTTTGTGTCACTAAAAGTATGTGTCACTAATAATTTTCTTGTAGTGTTGATACTTTAACACTAATAACTTTATGGTAAAAAAAAGTAGCTGCATGGTTATGCTACGTACCGAGTTGAACGTTGTGATAAGTGTCCGAAAGTTTGATGAATGATGATGATCTCTCTTTCGTGTTCATCTTTGAAAGTTTGTTTTGATTTTCTTTGATGAAATCCTTAAATACAGTCCCTTGATTGCTTGAAAGTCACTTATTACACTTACGGACTGTTTTCACCCTTCTACATGAGCACTCTCTATTTGTCCAAGAATCAAAATGTAGTTTTGCACATTCTCGAGAAGGAGTTGTTGATCCTCCTAAAGTTCAAGCGATGAAAGATTGGTCGGTACCCAAATCAATTAAGGCATTATGGGGGATTCTTGGGACTTACCGGCTAAAACATTGTTTGATCTCTACACCTTGTATTGCCAGACTTCAATAAGCTTTTAGTGAACGAATCTGATGCCTCTAGAGTAGCGTTCGGGCTGTTGTAATGCAAGGAGATCAGCCGATAGCTTTTACAAGCAAGTCACTCTCTCGATCCGTCTCATCTAGTCTATCTGTTTACGACAAAGAGATCTTAGCTAATGTTCATGCAGTGACTAAGTTGAGACCTTACTTATTGGGTTGATGCTTTCAAATACGTACAGATCATAGGAGCTTGAAATATTTTCTTAAACAAAGAATTTCTTCTACCAAACAGCAGAAGATGGGTTGCTAATTAAGCTACTAGACTTTGATTATGAGATTGTTTATAAGAAGGGAAGTGAGAATTTGGTAGCTGATGCACTTTCTCGTCTTCCTGCGCAAGTTGAACTGGTAGCAAATATCCATTCTTGCTTGCAAAATGCAATATAATAGAAGAAATCATAAGTGAAAATGGCTGGCTCAAGATCCCAGAGATTGTAGATATTCTCAAAAAATTAGAAGAAGCTCCTGGTTCAGTTCCAAATTATAGCTAGGATTTTGACATTTTGCAGGTCTCAAACAACTTTTCTACTGGAAGGGTATGAAGAAAACCATTAAGCGATTTATTGCTGAATGTGATAC
Organism: Centrapalus pauciflorus; assembly: GCA_020465985.1. NCBI lineage: Eukaryota > Viridiplantae > Streptophyta > Magnoliopsida > Asterales > Asteraceae > Centrapalus > Centrapalus pauciflorus. Next base: position 157,955 of record JAANYP010007888.1, on the reverse strand, counting down.
TTGCCAGCGCAATAAAATCGAGACAGTCGTTACTCCTGGATTTCTTGGGATTCATTGGGATTTGCATTTAAAATTCTGTGTTTGGTTCGCGGATTTCAGTAAGGATTTAAAATCCCAGGATTTCTAAAATCCCTCCTATCTTTGTTATTTAAAATCTCAGCCTCCCCCATAGGATTTTAAATCCCAGTTACTTTGCATTTTTTCAGATTAGCAAATTTTTTCTATAAGATAATGAAAATTTTTTGACAAAACCTGACAAATGCAAATGCTGCATAATGCAAATCATTTGACAAAATACAAATCCCAGAGAAAAAAATCCGCGAACCAAACGCCCCCTTAGGGTTTTGCCTTATTAGGGTTTTTGTGTTCTATATATAGGCCTATACTATTGTTAGATTGCTTATCTCATTGTATTCGTTTTTTAATTTTGCATTATAATAAAACCCTAATCATTTGGGCAAATCTATTTCATCATACTCGAGGTAATTAAATGTTTTGATTTATTAATATATATACATATAGATTTAATAGTTTTGTTGCTTTATTTTTATACGTCTGCTACGACACATTATTTAACTTTCTACGTGTTTGAGAAACTCTATACATTTGGGTCTGAATGGATATTGAATACAAGCCTGATCATTTCAGTTTATGTTGCATCATTGGCTTTTCATAACGTAGTTGAATTTAATCTTACTTTGAGATACAATTGGTTAAATTAGTAGTCGATTTTCTTGCTTATTATAAGCATGTCTAATGAACAATGTTACTTAATAATCCTCACATTCAGTCGATTTTTTAATTTCTTGCATGCATGCGACTGTTAAGTTCGTTATTTAGGACTGATTAGTGATAAATTATACGCTTAACGAGGGCTGTCTTATGTTGATTTAATCAATCATAACCCCATCACCATTCACCAAGGTTATGCTTGATTCGAGTTCAATGTACACTGTGGTCAAAACCCCGACATTTACTGTTCATGCTCAAATCTTTCTGATGTGGAATTGTTGGCTGCTTGATGGGCTCTCGATTTTTCGGATTATTACAACTGATTTACATTTAATAATGAGATTTGTAGTATAATTAAACAGTTTAATTTGTATTAAAAATACCAAAACTGTAGGGATGTTGCATAATGAGCTTTCTAGTGTAAGTTAAGAAACATGTTGGATTTTAAGTTTTTAACCCACAATGATAGACACACTCAGCTGATTTGACCCTTTATTCAATTTTCAGTTTTGAGTAGAACATACTTTAATTTCAGATTACTTTGGAATTCATTAGAGTTTATAAGGTAAATAATTTCAACAAAAATTTGTTCTGGAAATCGGTGATCGCGATAATTTTTCTTGGTGTATGTTAACAATGTATCACAGGGTGATAATTATGACCCATTCAAGCAAACGGGTCGAACGGGTTGACGACTAAAAGAAAAAAAAAAATATTCAAGCTTAACTTTTTACTACAATTCATTTTGATCCTCCCCTTTATTTGACCCATTGGGTTGAAATTACGATGATTTGGATATGTCTTCTGATCTCAAAACTGTTGCAACAAATACTTGTAATCAAGGAGCTCGATAAGCATTTGAAGCCATTTACACCTATGACAGTACGTACTATGTAGATGGTACAATATTTCAGGTTAATTGTCAAAAAAAAAAAAAGGAAAATTATGCAAAAACCCATCAAAGTATAAAAAATTTTCGATTAAGTTCTCATTTCATTTTTTATTTCTGATAAGTCCCCAAACTGCTTAAACCTTTTAAATTGGTCCGTTAACCGGTTATAACAGGTTAACATGCTTAAACCTATTTTGCAAAAACCATCAAAGTATAATTTTTTTTCGATTAAGTCCTCATTTTATTTTTTTTCCTCATAAGTCTCCGAACTACTTATGCCTTTCAAATTTTCGATAAAATAAAACGATTTTTTTTAAACTTTTAAAAACGACGATGTTTATTTCGATGATAGAGCATGTCTTGTTTGTGTAGACCAAAATAAGTTGGTTTGAAAATAATATTTTTTTCAAAACGACGATGGTTGTTTGAAAATAATAATTTTTTTTAAAAGTCCGTTATTCCGGATAATATAAGTTGGTTTGATATAAAAACAAAAATGATGATTATTTCGATCCTATGTTTGTCTAGACCACAATTTTTAAATATATTTAACTAGTTCATCCCGACTAAATTTTAAACAATAAAAATGATCGTTTTGATTTATCATTTTTTTTTGCATCCACGTATGTGTGACGTGAGTGTCAATTGAACAATCACTTAAATTGATAAAACAACAAATAACATGAGTTTTATCAAGATAAAAGTTTTATGTGGCAAAAAAATTTAGTTGAAGGATTTAATAAGACAAAATAATTTAGTTAAGGGATTTATAAGACAAAATAATTTAGTTGGGGGACTTAATCGAAAAAAATCATAGATTTATAAAATCCACGTCAACAATTGCAACCCGCTCAATAGGTCACCGGTAACTTTTCTTGAAAAAAACACAAAATTCGTGATTTTTATTTAGTTAAGGGTCTTATCAAACAAAAAAAAATTGATTGGGGGACTTAATCGAAAAAAGCTTGTAGTTTGATGGTTTTTTGTGAAATTTTCCAAAAAAAAAGGTTAATATCGAAAAAACCCTATAAACTTTTCTCATTTTCACGATTAAGTCCCTAAACTTTTTTTCCGATTGTTTAAGTCCCTACATTATTTTTGTATTATTCAAAAGGATATATTTTTAACCGGCTACCAGATGAGTAGGTAAAACACAACCAATAAAACAAAAAGATTAGGAACTTAATCCGCTAAAACATGTAAAAATAGTGGGTTTTTTGAATAAGACAAAAATAGTTAAGGGACTTAAACAATCAGAAAAAAAGTTTAGGGACTTAATCACAAAACTAAGAAAAGTTTATGGGGTTTTTTCGATGTTAACCCAAAAAAAAAATAACAAACTTATCTCTTTTATTGTTTAAAGTAACCAAGTTTGTTTGCAATTAAAAAAAAGTCATACTTTCATTTTTGATCTATTAAGGAAATTGATTACCCTAAATGATTAAAAAAATGAATGTTTGGTTATCTTAAACAATAAAGAATGTATAGAGTTGATTACATTAAGTACTTAAGTGAAAAAAAAAAAAAAAAACTTGTATCTTTTTTCGTGTTGTAAATAAACTTGATTATCTTAATGATAAAAAATAAAGTTTGATAATATAGTCTATCATAAATAAATTTGGTTACCTTAACCAATAAACTTGGTTACCTTAACCTTATGAAGGTTTTACTTCGACACTCATTATTATGAGTAGTTTTCGTTTACAATTATGAGTGATATCATCAAATCAACAGGAAGACATGGTGCATATAGAATTCCTTGTGAAAAAACAAGTGTAACTCTGACAATTACATATTTGTTCGTCTTTCTTTAAGACTTTACAATTACATAGCTTTGTCTTTCTTGAAGACATAGTTGTAGTTTAATTCTAGGGTTAAGGTCTTGCAATAGCAACCTACTTTTAAAAATGTATCGATATGGTACGTCTACTTTTTTAATTGTCTATATGGTACGTGTACTTCAACTTTCTGTATCGATATGGTCATTCTACATAATAGAGCCCGGTTTTTACATACGAAACAGGGTTCTAATGGTATAAAAAACAGGAGTCTATTACAAATATGGTCATATCATAATGAAAAATTGAAGTACAGGTACCATATCGACATTTAAAAAAGTAGACGTACCATATTGATAAATTTTCAACAGTAGGTTACTATTGTATGACTTTACCCCTTAATTCTAAAACAAGTTTTAATCAGTTGAACAAACCCTATCTTGAATGGTTTTTTTATTATTTATTTTATTTTATATTATAATTTATAAATCTTCTAACGTTCTACACTTATTTTATAACATTGGCCCAGTATCAATCAATAAGCCCATCTTTCTAATCCATAAGCCCATAATGCAAGTGATTATAAATTTGTTCAACTGATTAAAACTTGTTTTAGAATTAAACTAGTTATTTGTCCATGTATTACATGGAATATATTTATAAATTACAATTACAAATTTGTAATAATTAAATGCTAATATTAAATTCTATAGATAAATTATCCAAATGATACTAACTATGAAATTAAAATACATAATATACGGATAACTAAAAATTTTAGAGAATGGATTAAAATGTTGATCCTCTTGGACTTTTAACTATATATATATATATATATATATATATATATATATATATATATATATATATATATATATATATATATATATATATATATATATATATATATATATATATATATATTAATTATAAGAAAATAAAATATCATAAACAATTTACAAAAAATAGTTATAGTTATTAAATTTACTTTCCTTAATATTAGAATGAAATTATGGTAAAAAAAGGCGGGAAAATGAAATTAAGATGTCACGAGAGATTGACATGTGTTAAAATTATCTTGCTTTGTATAATATATATATATATATATATATATATATATATATATATATATATATATATATATATATATATATATATATATATATATATATATATATATATATATATATATATATATATAGATATATAGATAGATAGGTTATAATTTATAAATGGGGAAATTGCGCAAAAAACCTCTAAGTTGTATCATTTTTGCGATTAAAACCCTCAACCATTTTTCATTGCACAAAAAACCTCCAACCGGTTAAAACTTTGTAAATTTGGGTTTTTTTCAAAACATCTGACTTGCAACCGGTTTAGCCGGTTGCAACTTGATGACATGTACAAATTTTAAATAGATTTTTGCGTAAAAAACCTCAAATTTGTTTAGTTTTTTCAATTAAAACCCCAAATCAATTTTTCATTTGATAAAAACCTCTAATCAATAAAGATAATTAAAATTGAGTATTCACTGATTGTATTTTAATGACATGAATATTTATTAAAATTTTATTTATTAAACATAAAATTCGTTTCCTAATGAAACCTCCACCCTCTAGGCTATCGAACCTCACTGCTCTGTCTGATCATATTCGAAAGCTAAAATGGAACATAAATAAACGAAATTGAACATAAAGTTGAAGCTAAAAATGCAACTCGTAAACACAAAATGAAATTGATTCAATCGGCACAATTGAAGTTAAAATTCAAAAATTAAACGGCAAAAGTTAATCGAACATACATACATAAAATAAACAACACTGAACATAAAGAGAGGATAGAGTAATCGGAGTTGCCGGAGGTAGAGAAGAAGAGAAAAAGTAAATATTATTGTTGGTTAGAGGTGAAAAAAATAGTTAAGGGTTTTAATCGAAAAAGTCACCAATTTCAGGGTTTTTTATGCAAAAATTCACTTTAAGAATTATATATGTAGTGCCACGTAGGCGCCACGTAAGTCGGGTTTGCCATGTGGACGCCACGTGTGTGCCATGTAAGCATATCAACCTATTATAACCGGTAATGTCCTAATTTCAAAAGATTTTACCGGTTAGAGGTTTTTTGTGCAACGAAAAATGGTTAGGGGTTTTAATCACAAAAATGGTCCAACTATAGGGTTTTTTTACGCAATTATCCCTTTATAAATCTTCTACGGTTCTACACTTATTTTCTAACAATGGCCCAATATCAATCAATAAGCCCATATTTCTAACCGATAAGCCCATAATGCAAGATATTTTTAGAATGACTACATTGAAGTCTAACTTTTCGGATGCTGAATAAAAATGTGGAGTAATGCATGGTTTAAATAATTATAAACTCATATTTCTTAATTTATTCTTTGTATATATTTTAATAATACTATTTGTCATGAAAGAAATAATGGATGTGTACAATTTTATATGCTTGAAAGTGAACCTAAAAATATCATGGTAACACATCAAAAATATTAAAATATAAATGTAAAAATTGTGTGTAAATTATACATATTTTTAGAGTAATGAATTCTGATAGAGGTTTGTAAAACTGACCATGAACTTGAAACTGAGAAAATTTACGAGATCTAGTGGTACATGGTTTAATTCTCAGTTTCTGTTCAAATTTATATTTTCTTTCTTTGTAAAAGTTAGAACATCAGTAACAATGGCATTGTTTGATCAGGCTATTCGATTTTTTTTTTTGGGGTTTTGTTCGGTTTTGTTACAAATCTATTTACATAGCGTAGACTCTACACTTGGGCGAGTTTGACCGATTGAGATTGGAAAGATTAAAAATGAAAAAAAAAAAGAGAATGGTTTGAATGATTGCATTAATAATATGTTTTAATATTTATATCTCTCGATTCTCAAGTTGATAATAGAAAGAATCAAATAAACGCTCGAAATTCATTTATATAGTTTCTCAATCAAATTATGAAAAATGAGTAAGCACTATTATATAGTCTATAAATTACAAGCGTGAATGAAATCCAAATTTATTGTTACTAGTTTATTTTTATTCATAATGAAATTAACAATGTAAGGGTGTGTTTGATGGAAGTTATCAGGGTCTGTTCAGACGTGAACCTCTTACTCGGTAACAGGTTTTATTGATGAGTGCGTTTGATGGCTATAAATGATAAAGGTAAAAACATATCATCATTTCTTATTCTGACAAGGGTTAAAACACAACCTTATTAAATCTTATCAAATAAAATAAACATGTTTCTTTTCTTGTCCCCAAAAACCCTAAACGCATCCACCATCTCCCGACTCCGCCTCCTGATGATGGCCGCACCCCCGACACCAGTGACGCCAACCACCTTCACTCTAGTGACACAACACTTCGACGACACATGTTTTCTTTCAATTTTTTTGTTGATATATTCTATTTTAGTCTAAAATTATTGGTATATATTTTGATAACAGAAATTATTAACTTATAAAAAAACAAACATATTGAATTCTCTTATCAAACATTAATATTTTATCAGGATCACACCTCTTATCAATAAAAATGGAATCAAACATCATATAGTTAACTTTTATACAATCAAACACCACCTAAACCTTATCATTTTCATTTCTTACTATTTCATTCTATCCAACATACAACATTTATGGCTTATGATCTGTATTATAAATATGAATTAATAACTTTGACTTAGGAAACTAGTATTTAATTTACTCTTAATTATTAATAAATGGTAAAAGGTTTTCTGCTCTCATTTAAGGTAAAACACCAAAAAACCCTAAGCAACAAGATGTTACATAACTTGTACCTCATGCAACAAAAGTTGTAAGCAATTATTATGGTTTTGGCAGTTTTAGCCCCTTTAAAAAATAAAAATTGTCTGACTTTACCTTTTAACATCATTTATTTCTACAGTTCTACTTATGATTAATGAACCCAATTTTTATTTTATTTTATTTATTTTATTTTATTTTAAAAAGGGTTAGGAACCTACCAATCTACCATAACAACTAAAAATTCAAGATATATAAATAAAAAACAAACAAATTTATGTGATTGGTTGTTGAGGTTGGCCCCTATATTATTAAATATTGACAATTGGGACCCTCTCTGGAATCTGACAATTTGGTCTGTCTCTGCCTAAATTTTTTATATTTATATATTTAATATAATCCTCTTATCCTCCAATGAAAATATATTATTTAAATAATGAAACTGTTCATGTGGGTTTGGTTTTGTTCAGGTGAAAACTATAAATAATCTTCACAATTTAAAAAAAAAAAAAAAAAAACTAACCAACACTGCTTTAATTATCTCCTGCATGACTGGTTGTACTATACAACTACACAATGCATCTTGTGGGGTTGGTACTTATATCTACCTATATATATTTTGCATGTTTCTGCAGTGATTTTCTCTCTGTTATTTTACCTCCCTAAAATGAGATATGTGTGTTTTGGTTTATTTGTCAACCAGTAACAACGTGTAAGTGAGCCAAGTTACTCGAGTTGTTCGAGTTTTATATATTAAAAGTAGGAGTGACAATTTTGATCCGATGGGCCAAACGGACCGGATGGTTAAATAGATTCATTGTAAAAAACTAATCTAAAACGTAATTCTTTTTTAAAAATAAAAAGTTATAAAACGGTGTATTAAACATTTTTTTTTTGAAAAAAAATTCAAGGTTATGTCAAATTTATGACTTTTAGTCGTCAATCCATTTGACTCATTTGCTTCAATTTGCCAAACTTGCCACCCTCAATTAAAAGTTCAAATTAAACGAGCTTCAACTCATTCATTTAATAAAAGGGTACGTAATAAGTTTCTGGCCAAAACGATCTTATAAAATCTTTATGAATAATAAAACAAATACAACGTATTGGTAGATGTAGCTCTCTCGGCATACATCCAGTAATCAAATTTAATCTATACGAAATCAAAATCAAAATCTAATGTATATTTGTCTATATATTTAATTAAAAAAAATAACATCCCGTCATTTTATCATTAACCTAATTTAAATTATTTATAAATATAAATTTGACTGTTATCTTATATTAGTTGTATCATCGTTATTTTATACTCAAATTTAACTTAAATTTAAATTTTATCTTATCTTTATCTATCTACGAATCTATTTAACAAATAAAAATTTAAATATTATCTTAATTATATATCTAACTAAAAAACTATTTCATGTGCTCATAAATGTATTAAAAATATAGTTAAAAGTAAATAAAAATTAAACATACAAAATTAAATATTCGAATAGAAAATAATATAATACTAACAAAATACATATCTTATAACATTTTATTTATTATAAAATATATATAAAGATTATGTTTTATATAAAAAATTTCAAATTATAACTGTAACACCCTCCCCGACCCCAGAAATGTCACGTCAATACAATACACAGATGGCAATATCTCAATACTCACATGTCATAGGGTAAACCGAATTCACTGATAATTAAAACTTTACATAAACGTCTCAAAGCTACAATTATTGTTAACACTAACATATCCAAAAGCAAAAGTAGACACAAGGGTCTTCACTAACAGCAAACTTCCTAATTAACGAACCAGCTACCAATCACTTCTCTGATACCCTGAACATGGTAGACTCGAATACGTAAGCTCGGAAGCTCGTGAGTACGCGAGGGTTAGACTCTGCACAATAAACACATAGCATGCGTACACATAGCACATAAACACAGCACAAACTCCATCTCTGTCCCTGGCAATCAACATCATAATGCAGGTATGAACACAAAGCATGAGATCCGAAGCTCTGCACACAGAATAACTAAAGGGGGACCCTTCCCCAGCTAACAACCGTGGCCGCGGTGGTTAGCTAAAACCCTGTAGCAGGGGCGCGAACCGGCTACAGGCCCTGCCGTGTATACACACCCCAAGGACTGTTAGGGACAGTCAACCCGCACGATCACACATCGCGAATCACCGTCCGCATGGAACTAATCACGGACCCTCGGACTGGATCTCATCTCACGCACATATAACACACATATATGAACAGAATCATACCTGAAGCACGTGTCCCTGTCTCACTCACATTGCACAATATATACATACAATAACAGCTACACAACTACGACTCGCAAAACGGTCCCGGGTTTGAGAAAGACTCGAGTACTCACCTGATTGATCCACTAATCCCGGAATCTCTGACTCGGCTCGGCTCGCTGACTCTTCCCTGAAATTATACGGATTCCAATTATTAACATAAATTCAACTCAAAGGACACACAGCAATTTATACTCGGATCACGCAGCCAACTCGAACCCAAAAGCAACCCCACGGAACCCCGACTCAAAAACAACCCCAACGGGACCCCAAAACCCAGCCCAAACGCCCCCACCAGACCCGACCCAACACCCCTAAGCTGAACCGGCCCAAAATCCCCTCCCCCCCCTCGACCGCGCCCCGCCTCTGAACGCGCCCGCGCCTGACCTGCAATCGTCACGACCACGACCACCCGTCGCGACCGCGACCGCGGTGGTTTGCTCCCTTCTGCTCGCTGTTCTGGTTCTGTCCAGAGGGTTAAAACCCTCCCATGGCTTCGATTCCAGCCATAAGTTTACTCCAAACTCAGTACGTAAAGGCCCCTTACAAGACTTTAGTCATTTTACACAACCCTAGCAACAGTCATCACGAATTTAAGCTTATTAATTCAAGGCTTCTTACCTCTTGAAGACCAAGAACACACAAGAATGGAGATAATGAGGATCCAATCTGAATTTCGAGCACTCAATTGGATTAAGGAAGCTTTAACCTTGCTATTTACCCCAAGAACACACACACACACACAATGTACTTTTAGTTCCCAAATAAAGAAAAGAGAACAAAAGGAGAGCACGTACATATTCTCCACCTTTTGATGGGTTCCAACCCAATAACCCGAACCCGATACCCCATTTTCACAATTAAAATCCACTTAACCCATTTAAATCCACGAATCCATAAACACAATTAAGCCACTAATATCGCAACCCGGTGACACGTAACTCACAAACCCGACACGTATATATCCACTAATCGGGCTCCCATTGGACCATCACATTAATAATATATTGAACATCCACTAAAATAATTACACGTAATTATCTGAAAGACGGGATGTTACAATAACAATTAAATAAAATATATACTTAAACGTAAAAATTTTACATGTATGATAAAAAAGAGCTACTAGTCTACTACTAATATACATACATACATACACACAAACATATAATATAATATAATATATATATATATATATGACAAATAATAACACTATTATTGGTTTTTTTTAAATTAGTATTTGTTTTTATTTAAATTGATTTAATATACTATTTATGTAAATAAGTTTAAAAATATTCACGTAATACGTTTGTTAATATTATAAATATAATTTAATAAATTAAAAAGTAAATATGTTATTTTATAATAAAAATATATTATATATAAATTTATAAAATAATAAATTTATGTAATAATGAGTTGAACACAAGCCTCTAAAGTCACTCGTGAGTCAAGCTCGAGCTCGAACCATTAATTTTTCAACAAGCCGAGTCATTTACACCATTATTTGTTAGTTCGACAATCATGTTTTTGAAGAACATCTATCTATATATTATACTTAATAATTGAGAATCTTAGAATCCTACGTGTCAATTCCACATTGCAACTAAATAAATTTTAAGACTTTAAATATAATAAAAAAAAATCAAATTTCATTGATCCAATGTAGATCATCTCGAATCGGCCTTGTTTGTTTTTGCAATAAGCTCTTTTAGAGTACTCATATTTTTATGTGGAAAGATATTTTGTTTTAAATGTAGACCTGAAAACTTCAGAGTTCAGACATTTAATCTTTTAAAAAACAAACAACACCTTAATGTCTTATCTATATATCTATTTGAATACAAACTACTATCAAAACTACTTTTAGAATCAAATTTTGATAAACTAATTTTTTTTTCAAAATCTAAAAATATCAAATAAAAAATAGAGATTTTATTAATAAAAAGTTTTAGAATAAAGAGAAAACTAGAAACCAATAGTTTGTGAGGAATAATAATACTATTAAAATTATTTAATTATAAAAACACTAAAATAAAATACAAAATAAAGGCAATTCATTGTATTTAAAATGTCAAAACAAATAAAAAAAAATCCAAACTGAACTATATATCACAAATCTAACATCAATAAAATCTACTTTCAAGGAAAAACATGGACAATTTATGCAATTTACCTTTTTTTTTTTTTTGGAGAAACACAATTTTTTTTAATGTTTTAATCTTAATTTTATAATATCATGTAAATGGTTAAACTATCTGCATAAGAAGCAGTTTAATCAATTAGTTTATAATAAAAACATATTCAGATGTGTTTCTTACGGTGTCTGAATGTAAAAAAAACACATAATCACGGTTTGAAGATTAAAACACAATGTGAAGCATTCCACGTTACGTTAATTTGCAAAAGTTATAAACCAATAAGCAGTTAAAAACAATTCCATACACCTTCTAATTGATAAAAAGAAATAAAAATAACATCAACATACATACATACATACAACGCACATGAGAATTAAAAGGATATCTAAACTGTTACTAATTCCTAAAAATCATACTGGAATTAGTAACAGTTTAGTCATCCTTTTAATTCTCTTCAATTTTCGCTTTAGGCCTTTTTTTCATCGTAAAATTTCAGAAGAAGGCCATGAAACCAGGCAATTATACCGGAACAGAATCAAAACGAATCGGAACCGATACTAGGGTTGATATTTCGATTAGTTTCAGTGTAGTCTTTGATTTTAGAATTTTATTTTCTTGAGATATTAATTCGGGTAAGGAGTGTTACACACCATAAGATATGATTGATGAATAAAAATGTTATTAGGAATGGAATATAAATGGTCAGGTGCTGTCACAATTTTTTTTTTAAATAATGTTGGAGGTACTATTCATATATATTTGGTATATATATAATGTTTTTATAAATTTTCTATTAATATTAATATCTTGCACAAGTTTTACGTTCTACCCATGTTATGCTTAATTATTGGCATTAATTTTGTAGGATGAGGATGCTTTGCTTTTTATTTTAATTTATATAAAGTATGTCACAAGAAATAATAATTTAATTTAATTAAGTCTCAAAATAAAACAAATGACAAACCTTTTATTTATGAAAACCACTCTCTGTGTTGTTAGTTTTTATGATTCCGTCATTTTGTTAAATTATGTATTTGAGAGGTGATTTGTACACAATACTTTTTTTCTACACATAACAATTCCATATAAATAGACTATTTTATCGTTATTATAATGAGGTAAAATGTAAAGTTGATAAAAGTTATAGTAACGGGAGAATAGTTTATTTACGTGGAATTGTTGTGTATGGAGAAAAAATGTTGTGTACAAATCACCTCCTATTCAGTAACTTGAAAAAGGATGAAATAGAAATAAAAAAATGGATGATTACAAAAATACCCAAAAAACTTATTTCTTAAGTTTTACAAAAAAAAAAAAGTCACATTACCAAAAGACCCAACATTTTCGTTACCACATTTACGTTACGACCAATATTTATATTACTTGTACTTTTTATTAATTTTTTAACGCATTTCTTTACAAAATGTGAATTATCACGTAAATGGCCGTTACTTTACGTTACCAAATCTCATTGTGCTGATTCCCAATAATAGATTTGGTAACGTAAAGGTGATGTAGTTTACATTACTTTTTACAATTTGTAATGTAATGTATTTAAAGAATATTAAAAAGTATGAGTCACGTAAATAGTGACCGTCACGTAAATGTGGTAACGTAGATGATAAAATATTTTGGTTAGGTGAGTTTTTGTAAAATTTAAGAAATGAGTTTATATGGTTATTTTTGTAATTATCTCATAAAAAATCAGTAAAACAAGTTATGTATAGTGCAGTCAAAATGAAAAATACTTTGTTTTTTTGTTTAACGAGTTATTGAATATTCGCGCATTGTTGCGAGGTCTAAAATATTAATTTCTAAAATAAATATAAAAAACATATAAATAAATATTTTTCAAACATTTCAAATAATAAAACTCAACTGAACCAGGATCGAAACATAAATAAAATTAGAAAGATGATATATATCCAAAAGCAAGCCAAATAATACTGTCAGTTGGTAATATCATTGGATTTCTAGATTTTGCAATTCTAAAATTAAAAACCAAGTCTTATTAAATTGGATCGGAACTGGTATTGAATAATTAAATATTTATAATCATAATTTGAAAACCTGACATTGATTAGGTTTAACCGCCAATTTTATTTTTTGGTTTTATGATCAAATCAAACAAAATGGTAATATCTCCAATACATCGATTAGAGTTTCCCAACGTTATAATAGTAATGTTTAATGTTAAACATGATAATATATAATTAAAAAATCTAAATGCTAATTAGTTATATTTTAATTACAAAGCAATTTCAATGAAATCTCCTATTGTGCATTTGAATAATAAAGTCTTTTTTATACAACAAAACATAACCTAATAGTTTCAACAAACATATGTATATTAAAAAAAAAATTTTGTTTTATTAACTAATTTGAGTGATAAACACTTAAAGGTTCAAACCATACAACTATTGAAGCTAAATATACAAGCTAATCTATATAATAATTTAAGATTCAAATTCTTTTTGTTAAACAAAACAACTAAGCTTTAGATCTCATCACATGGTGATTGGTGAGGTTTTTTTTCTTTGATTATTGCCTCCATTATATTCCTCTTTGCAAGCTTTCCATCTTCTTCTTCTTTCAACGTTAAAGATTCCCTTAAATGATAAAAAAAACCGTACATTTGGTATTTTACTTGAAATTTTATGAAAGAAAATGAAATAACATATTTCAGGTAGGCCCGTGGTGGTTGCAATTATTTCTTCTTAACAAGATTTTGTGTTTTTCATAAGATGAAACGTTTTTTTTTTTCGTAATACAACATTTGACTTGATATGATTTTGTTTGACGACATCAAGATATGTCTAAGAAGGACTAAAATAATATTAATATATAAAATAAGCCTATCGAACTCTTTAATGCTTAACGACTATACCACATAAATCGAGTTCAACTTGCAACATTTCATAAAAGTCAAGAGGTTCATGAGACATTTAAAAAGGTGAAGTCTCAAATCTCATGTGATTGTGAAAGTTTTTATTTTTATTTTTGTTAGATATATATAATCAACACGTACGTAGAAGGCGATTATTGTTTGATTAACACTAAAAACAGTGTTATTATTCAAAGGAGCGATCAGAAGGGAATCACAAAGGTTATGAAATACAAACATAATAATCAAAATAAAACAAAAAAACCAATTAGATAAAATATGCAAATTATGTGTGTGTATACATACATATACACACACATATACATACATATATATATATATATATGTGTGTATATATATATATATATATATATATATATATATATATATATATATATATATATATATATATATATATATATATATATATATATATATATGTATGTATGTATGTATATGTGTGTATATATGTATGTATGTATATATATGTATATATATTATGTGAATTAGAAGGAATTGATTAGTTTTTTTTATCAAAAGTGTCCCCTTCAACCTTCCCATGTGCAAATAATTGAAGCTGCCAACTTCCTCATCTACCTAACCCTCATGTCATGTACTTATGCTTTTGGTTTTTCCTTCTTTGGCATCCTCTCTTTACTACCCCACAACCTTTTTACCTTCCCATCTTTTAATAACAAGAATAAACCAACTAATTCTCGGGTGTCGCAATTCTTCGGTGTAAGTCATTCTGGCTTTCACGGCGTCCGATCACCTGTTCAGTCATAGTTGCGTTCATGCAACTTTTGGACACGCGTAACATATTCTGTACGGTACAAATATGTTTATATGTCTGTGAACAACATATCTGATATGAGATTTTTCACCAACAAAATATATTCTCACTCATACACGTAAACATATATAGTATTATCATGAGTGTCTATCATTAGAGATGAACATTTGCAAGATAGTTCATACATTCATAAGAGATAATTGATGAACGTGTATACATTCACAAATATTTCTAAGTATTCATAGTGTTATTCTGTAAAACCACAAGATACAAATGTAATATTGTGTTCATATATTATATATGTACGTATGTATGTGTGCGTGCGTGTATTTTTCTCCCTCTCTGTTGGGGTGGGGGGAGGAGGGAGAGAATAACTAAAAGCGATTCTGAAATTAAGAAATAAAGAGATGACACAAAAATAGAATTGTTAAGTCAATTGTAAAACATTGTTGGGGGGGGGGGGGGGGGGGGGGGGGATCACTAAAAACGCATCTGAAATTAAGAAATAAAGAGATGACACAAATAGAATTACTAATTCAATTGTAAAACATGACGATATTAAATCAATGTTAAAGTGAAAAAAAGACGACGAGAACGTAGTTCAAAATATTTGAATTATTGATTTAGATATAATATTTGAATCAACAATTTAAAAATATCAAATCATCCATAATTATACTTTTAAAAACCTTTTATTGTAATTAAAAATGTGCATGATTCAAGATATTCAAACCATTGATTCAATTTAATTATCACAAATCTATATTTTTATTATTGATTTAATTTTTTTTATTATTGATTTAGAAAATTTTAAAATATGATTCAAGAAAACATTGTTGTTATTACAAATGATTAATAGGGATAATAAAATGAATTGTTTCTTTTTATCAAATCTAGATTTAAACTTTCATATATCATAGGTAACACCAAAAATATACATAACAAATATAACCTTTCAATTAATAAATTTAAATTTTTAAACTTGGTTCTTAAAAGTTATTAATCTAAGTATGGTTATATATATATATATGTATGTATGTATGTATGTATGTATGTATGTATATATTCAAGTGAGTACTTTTTATTACCTTCTATTAAAATTACCTTTTTTGGAATTTTTTATAAACATTATAAAGATGATATATAAATTTCACGTACATTCACACATTCTAAGTGCATAAAATCATGTATCACATAATTGTACGTTAACATGTATGCAAATTTATGTAAGTATATATTCACATTAATTTTAAGAAATTAAAAGATGTGAATTTATGTGAAACTTACATACCATCTTTATATTGTTAATTAATACATTGTTATAGAAAAAAAAAATTTAAATATATTTTTAAAGATGATACATTCTAGTATCCTTCATAATGAGTGGTACTCTCTCGAACCATATTATACATGCACACACAAACACAAGGTTAAAAATCTATAAATTACAAGGGTTGGTTTAAAACATTAAAAAACAGATATTTATATAGATATATAAAATAATTATAAAAAATTAAAAATTATTATGTTGGTTAATTACTTGTTAGAATAGTTAGATTAAATTATACAGATTAAATTTGATATAATTTGAATTTCAATTAGATTTGGATAAATCTAGATAGATGACATATGTTAAAAAGAGATGTTGATGCATGTCAAATTTAATGAAGTGTCGATACATGACATATATAGTTATTTTTTAGTAGTATTATTTTTATACTTGTGTAGCTCTATCTATAATGTGTAATCCATCTACAAACACTATTAAATAAGTAAATTTTGTCACTTGTCATCTTCTCTTTTAATATGTCACTTGTTATTTTCTCTATACCTACTGCAAAGCACGGAGTGTTTACTCGTTCTATATAATACTCAAAATTTATACCATATAATACCCATTTATACTTTTTAGAATTTGTAAAATACTATACAATATCCAAAATACAAATAAAAATGCATAATACTCATAAAATATAAAAAAATCAGATACACATACACACATATATACATTAGATAGAGGATCCATTGAGAACTTATTGTTGAATGAGAATGCTAAGACACAAATGTTTTTCCCACATATTTTATTTGTTAATGATGTGAAAACGAGTGATTAAACTTAATTTTTCTCTCACATTAAGAGAGTGGGTGTATGATCAATAATTTGAGGGGTGTACGAATATATATACATATATATATATATATACATATATATATATATACATATATATATATATATATATATATATATATATATATATATATATATATATATATATATATATATGGATTTGGGTTCAAATGAGTACCACTAGTTTTGCGGAGTACCGGAGGTACCTCGTTTAAAACCACTTTTTTTGAAATTTTTTTTCATAATCATGTTTAAATTAATAATATAAGACTACTTGCAAAAAATCACACCTAAACACACACTATAACTATGTGAAACGTGCAAGTTCACATGAACTGCACTGTTGTGAATGTATGTTCACAGCTAAGCATGTTCACATGAATTTTTTCACGTTCACATGACTTTTAAGAGGCTAGCAAGTGTGAATGTGTGTAGTTCTTTTACGAATAGGCTTATATTATTTGTATCTAAATTAATATGAAAAAAATTAAAAAAAAAACTTTTTTTCGGAGCATGTTCACATCTAAAATCCGCGTGTTCACAGGTACTCACGGTACTCTGCATTTTTTAGGTACTCACACGAACCATATTCTATATATATATATATATACATATATATATATATATATATATATATATATATATATATATATATATATATATATATATATATATATATATATATATATATATATATATATATATATATAGGGGTGAGTTCTATGGAAAACCACTATGCACCTGAAACTTTGGAAACCTACGCATACCGTCTGATTGGGTGCATTTCATAAAAACAAGGTGGCATGATCGTAAATAAGTTGATGCATCACGCAGGATTTTGATGCATCACGCGGGAAATTTGATGCATCATGCGGGATTTTGATGCATCACGCGGGGATTTTTTTACGCATTTATGGTGGTGCAGTGCGGTTTTCACAAGTTTTCAGGTGCATGGTGGTTTTCCATTGAACCTCCATATATATATATATATATATATATATGTGTGTGTGTGTGTGTGTGTGTGTGTGTGTGTGTGTGTGTGTAGAGGGGTTCAATGGAAAATCACATGCATCGGAAAACATTGGAAAACCTCCATGTACCACCACAAATGCATTACAATTCCCGGGTGATGCATCAAATTCCCGTGTGATGCATCGACTTTCTGCGTGACGCATCACCTGATCGAATGGCTATAAAGTGGTTCTCGGGTTTTCCGATGCATATAGGTTTCCCATTAAAACCACCCCTATATATATATAGGGTTGAGATCCATGGAAAACTATATTAGACTGGAAAACTGAAAAACCATATCAAATGCACATGTTCATTATGATAAAATGTTAAAATTCATGTAAAATTATAATATACATATGTTCAAAATTGCATTATGATTAACTAATTCATATCATCTACATGTTCGTTAAGACAAAATGTTTAATTTAATGCAAAAATGTGTAATATACACATGTTGGTGCATATTGCACATTTGAACATGTGCATATTGTTATTTTGCATGAAATGGAACATTTTATCCTAATGAAAATGTAAATTATGTGAACTAGTCAATCATAATGCACATTTGAACATATGTATATTGTAGTTGTGCATTAAATTTAACATTTTACCGTAATAAACATGTGCATTTAATATGGTTTTCCAGTTTTCCAGTCAAAGATGGTTTTCCATAGATCTTGAACCTATATATATATATATATATATATATATATATATATATATATATATATATATATATATATATATATATATATATATATATATATATATATATATATATATATATATATATATATATATATATATATATATATATATATATATATATATATATATATATATATATATATATATATATATATATATACACCCGAATGTTTCACCTTATAAAAATAAAAATTTTCAATAATAATATTTAAATTAACATTATACATTATATATGTGAATTTCACAATCATCTGTACAATGTTAATCTAAATATTATTATGAAAAATAAAATTAATAATTTTTTTAATGGTGGTACATTCGGATGCACTCGATATTGAGTGGTAACCAAAAAATTTGGAATTGCATTTGAATAAAAGTATGAAGTGTAACATTAGGGTTTATCCACCAACATATATAATTATACATATATATAGACATATGCATGTAAAGTGGTATATCACATGGAAGGTAGATAGAGGGCCAAAAGAGGTTGGTAAAGAGAGAGTTGGAGTTGTACCATCCCACCCCACCCCACGAGTCTTGTTTCTGTACCAAAGCACATGCTAACCACATGCTCTACTTGTCTCAAAAATAATGTACAACTTCCATTGCATCATGTACAACTTCTCTTACTACATACATACATACGTACGTATATCTATATGTTCATTTGTAGCATTGTGGTCTTATAATGACTAACTACATCGACCGATATTCTTTACTGCTAGTGCATATTTATGCATACGATCATAGGGAGAAAAAAACAAAAAGATCAGCATACCCTTAATGTAGCACAAAAAATGTACATATACCTAGGTTTAAAATGCGTACTATGCACAAAATTTGATAATTTGGTAACTTTTAAAGGCTAGTTGTAATATATATCGGTTAAATAGGTAGCTAGGTTTAGGGGTTGGACCAAATTCAAATAATGCATGGTCTTTAATGCATAGTGTAATTGTTAATTACACGTAATCGCTCAAATGCCTATCTACATGGTTATCGCAGTATGATATGAGAAAAGATGATTGATTTGTACATTTTCTAGACTTACTGCTTTACGTTTTTAAGAGTTGTAGGAGACAATTTTGATCGGTATTTGCACATTATTGGGTGGGGGTCTCACCGGCTAATTAGGCTTGATTTGGTATCCACTACAAGTAACGATACCCGACATGTGAGATCGTGAATCTTACGTTATCGACGAATTTAGTTTTTCATTTTAATCAAATTAGGCATACATCAAAAGCAAACCTGAATTTAATTTGGGGGAGCTTAGCTAGTTTATTGGGGACCAAATTTAATTAATAAAAATCTTGATTAAAAGAAGATTAATAAATATAAATATAAATATATAAATATTCATATATAAATATAAATATAAATATAAATATAAATAGGTGTTTGATTTAGGAAATAGGATAGGAAGTGGGTAAAGTCTAAATACCAACCACTGCCCTTATGGCTACCTAACTGATAGCAACAATAAGTGTGTTAGATGGACACAAGAAGGAGGGTATTGATGGAACAAGCAATTAATGCATCAATTTAGACGTCTCAACTATATATATCTCTTTCTTACTATTTCCTTTTTCTTTTTTAATATATATTTATTTATATATAATCATTATTCTTAAAAAAAAACAGATTTAATGAAGGTAAATTCTGCAAGTATAAAACTGAAGATACCCTTTATAAAAAAAATTCTAAGTCTCAACGATGAACGGAAACTCATCAAGTTGACAGCCATTGCCAACGCTACACACCCTCACGCATCGTCGCACAACTAATAAGGCAATATTATCGTCACAAGTCATATGCAACTGTGGTTGAAATAACCCAACAACCAGTAAGAGAGTTCCGTTCAACTACCAGTACATCAACAGTATGTATAAAATCAACAGTAAGACAATTTTCAGCGGGAAACTAGTATCAAGATGTTAATACTATTTATAAATTAATCAACATGTATAAACCAACTAAGTGCATCTCATAAAAAATACTGGTAACTCATAAATTGATTAATGAACCATTATCAATGGTCTCTACTAGACTTTCCTTAAATGCCTGAATACAAAACAAGACTTTTGATTAAACTAACAAATAAGCAACAAGAATCAACAAAAGTAACATAGCATAATCCTCAGCACGAGAGATATGCGATTAGTGGTAAACCTGACTCGTAACAACCTTGCCTGCATACGCCACACACCACCAATCACACCATGAAGTGAGACTTCAAACTTGACAAAACTTATGGGTTTGATATATCGCACCCTGAAGTAAGCTTATGAGTTATGACTTATTTGCATTATGTTTCTTCAAAGTTGTTCGATGCACACTGGATAGTGCAACGCAAGGAAAAACATAGTGTATCGTAATGTTGAATAAGATTCTGTGTTTATCAATGGAACTAGATATGTTTGCTACTAAAAGAAGTAAACCAATAAATCTGAAACAAAGTGACTTGTAACTATGGATAATTCAATGCAATATGAAATTAGAGGTTCTTGATTCGAATCCCAGCTATGTATTAATCTTTTTTTGGTTGAGAATTATAAAAACAATGGACTGACAGTAAAAAAAACCCGAACCGCTAGATTGACTCAACTCAAACCAACCGTGTGATGCATCAAGTGATTTTGATACACAATTCTTCCTGCATTGCACTATATATGATTTCTCTTAGGATGCATTGACTCGGACTGACAACGTGATGTATCAAGTAATCGTGATGTACAATCCTCTCCGCATGATGCTTATATTTTTCCTTACGATGCGTTGTGTATTGTTTCCAAAATTCTCCGATGCACACCGATATATATAGTTGTCCAAATCTTCAAGATGTAATATATATATATATATATATATATATATATATATATATATATATATATATATATATATATATATATATATATATATATATATATATATATATATATATATATATATATATATATATATATATGGTTGTCCAAATCTTCAAGATGTAATATATATGTGTGTATACATATATATGAAACCGAAAAATCAATTTAAAATTTTATTTTTCATGCATATTTTTTTTTTATCTTTGATTAAAAACATGATGTATGAGTTTATGCACACGAAAATAATGACAGGTCCTTAGAATTAATGAGAACACAGAAAACCAATTTGTCATAAAATTTAGACTAAATTACACAAATTTCCCTGTGATTTATATGCGGTTTTAGTTCTTGAAAGAATTTTATTACTCCACAAGTCCCTAAAATTGAAAAGCTACGTTTTAGTCCCTGAAACTAACGGCGTTAACTTTAGCTGTTAGTCTTAGGGGCATTTTTGTCCTTTTGTCTTTCAGGGGCATATTGTCAATGAAGATCTACAAACCATTTTGATTATATATTTTTCCAAATGAAAAAAACTTCAATACGTCATTTTTTTCAATTTTTTGAATCTAGAAAAGAAATGTGTCATTTCGATTTTAGATTTTCTGAACGAAAATAGACTAAAACTAATTTTTATGTTTATCTTTCCGAAATAAAAAAAAGAATGGAGAAAGATTCGGATTTTCAATAACTAATTGAAAAAAATGAACCATGTATATCATATAATAATCTTAAATAAATAAGTATAATAATATATAAAAGAAGTTAGTATTAATAATAACAATAAACATACAAATAAAATTAATAATTAAAAAAAAGAATAAAAATAAAATTATTTTACATTTGGATAAGTAAATGATAAAAAAGAAGACATACAAAATATATATATGAAAATAAGTTATGATATAAAGGAAAAAGAAAAAAAGAATAAGTATGAAAATTACATATATGATCCCAAAAAGGAAAAAGGACAAAAATGCCCTTAAGATTAACGGCTAAAGTTAACCGTCCTGAGTTTCAGGGACCAAAATGTTACAACTTTTTAATTTTAGGGACTTGTGGTGTAATAAAAATTTTTCAGGGACTAAAATCGTAATTTAATACAAACCACATGGACCATTTATGTAACTTAGTCTAAAATTTAAATTCGTAACTAAGAATCAGGTTAATCAGCGTACCCATGAGATTCCAAAGTACCCTGTTGTAAATGATCGTTCACATATTTTTTTTTTTGCACAGACATGTGTAAGACAACATCGTAAAACTTTTATAAAAAATAAACAACATTATAAATCTTGCGAATAGTAGAAAAAATCATGTGAATGGTATGAATGATCATTCACATAAATGTGCATGGACATTCACCTAGTTTTTAAGAACACAGAAACTATGAATGTATGCGAAATTCATATATCATATGTATTACGTTAATTTAAAATGGTTATGAAAAAATAATCTTAAAAACAGTTTTTTAAGATTGGTACTTTCGATTTTTGAATCTCTCTAGCTCTCTCTCTCTCTCTCTCTCTCTCTCTCTCTCTCTCTCTCTCTCTCTCTCTCTCCGTGTGTGTGTACACATACACACTAATAAAATAGTAAATATACTCAACTCTAATGAGCCACGTGTCATCACTATGAATCGACACATGACATTAATAGTTTTAAAAAATAATAAATAAATTTAAACTATATTTATCCATATCTAATATAATCTACTTTTAAATTCAAATCAAATCAAATCCTACAAAATCTAATCCTATAATAACTTAGCAGTTATAATATAATATAATAAAAGTTTAAAATATTAAAAAAAAATAATTACTATTCATGCGTGTGTGTAGAATTATACAAAATTAATAGGTTATAATAAATAATATGGTAAATTACAATTTTCGTCCCTGTGGTTATATATAAATTATGGTTATGATCATTTTCACGTCGAAATTACAATTTCAGTATATATGGTTGTCGTTTGGTTATGCTTTTAGTCCCTTGACCAATTATTTTTTTTAAAATGATCATTTTGCCCTTTTAATTTTGTTTCACTTTTGGTCCCTAACTATTTAGTATCTTTTTTATATTCCTTTAATTAATTTTATCCTATTATTATTTATTTGATATTTGGTTTCTTTTCTTATTGTTACAATTTAACTAAAGTATTTTTTTAATATGTTTTCTTTTACTATAATTATTTATTTCATATATCTTTTTTTTATTAATTATTACAAGAAATTAATTAAAATAATTTTTACATATATGGACTTGTGTATTAATAAGTTATATTATTATTATTATTACAATTTAGTTCAAATATTTATTCAACTATATGTCTATATATACATTTATTTTTAAAATTTAATTACTTTTATTTTTTTATAACTTACAATTATTAAGATATATAATTTATTTATGTATTTTAATATTATTTATTACTCATAAAAATACTTACTTATCTTTAATTTATTTATTTTGTTAAGTGAATATATTTTGATTTATTTTAGAATACATACATATATGTATGTATATGTATATATATATGTGTGTGTGTGTGTGTGTGTGAGTGTGTATATATATATATATATATATATATATATATATATATATATATATATATATATATATATATATATATATATAGACACACACACACATATATATATATATATAACATTTTAATGAAATATATAATTTTTTTGAAACTAAAAATTTTATATGTATATAAACTGTATATGTTTAAAGGTAGTTAAACTTAACAAAATATAATAATTTGACATATTATATGTATAAATTAAATTAATTTATTAATTTTTGTTATAAATTTGTATGCAGTTTTTGTTATGCATAATGGATTAATACATTGATAATTTGTAACTTATATGAATATTAACTTTATGAAATAAATAAATTAGAATGGATTACACGTTAAATAATATATTTTGTTAAGTTAAAATTACATTGAACATATAATGTTTATAAAAATAGAAAAAAATTAAAATTAATGTAACATCCCGGATTTGAGCCTGGTACGTGGATTTAATTTATTGGCGCATTATTTTAATATTATTGCGTTGCTCCAATTGAATCCCGCCTCGTGGATTAAACGTGTCGAGACCGAGTGATACGTGTCTTCGAGTTAATAATTAGCGGATTATTATTAATTATGAGATCGTGGATTTAATTGGGTCCGAATGAGGTTAATTGTGAAAAAGTGACATCTGGTCCGGGTTAATGAGTTCGGGACCGGATGAAAATGAGAACGTATAAGTGTTACCTCTTCCTTCTTTTCCCTTATCCACTTGAGATTTTTCTAAAGGTGTTGTGTGTGTTTTTGGTGAAGAATTCCAGCAAGAAGAAGCAGAGTTCAGTGGAGTTGGGTGCTAAACCTTGATCATCTCCACCCCTTTGGTGTTCTTGAGAGTTTGGAGGTAAGGATTCATGGCTTTGGTAGCTTAATATTGAGATATAGATGTTAGGAAGTTAGGGCTTTGCTTGTGGACCTATATGGGTCGTTATATACGAGTTTTGTGTATGTTTTTACTGCTAAAATCGATTGAGGGGTGTGAGTTACCCCTGGTGTAGCCATGAAAATCGCAGGTCAAGGTGCAGAGCACCGCTTGGTCGCGGCGCGACCCTCAGGGGCTTAGCGGCGCGAGCCGCAGCCTGCAGGGGAAATTCAGCTTGGTGCTTTTGGGGAGGTTTGGGATTGCTAAGGTGTTGGGTTCTTTAGGAATAATGTCGGATTGAGTTATTTGAGTTCTGAGTCGCGGTGAGAGTCTCGTAAAGGGGTTCGGGGATCGTTTATTCGTTTGGGGTGTGTTTCGGATTGGGTTTAATTGCGATAAATGTGTTTGGATTGAATTATTCGGTTATTGAGCTTGTGTTAATATGTGGGGTTCGTGACGTTTACAGGTTCTAGCCGATCACATGCCGAGCCGCATTAGAGTTTTGGATTTCAATCGAGTTCGGGTAATTGGTGAGTACTCGAGTTCTTTACAAAACGCGCGTAGTCTTTTATGAGTCCCTTATGTGTTATGATACGTGTATATGAGACAGAGATACAGAGCAGGTATGATTTTATCTACCCTATACGTGCTATACGTGTTTAAGTTGCAGGTGTCCGCGATATGTGATCGCGCAGGCTGACTGTCCCTAACCAGTCATGAAGTATGAGACTGTATATATACATCAGTGTTATTGCCAGGTCGCTCATGTGCCTATTGAGTAGCTAACCGCTGCTGTGTGCGGCCTGTTAGCTGGGGAATGGCGTCCCCCTTTGAGCAGAGATATGTGTGTGCATTGAGATGTGTTATGTGTTGAGATATTATTGTGTTGTGCATACTACATGTATTATGTTGCAGAGTCTAACCCTCGCGTACTCACGAGTTTCCCAGCTTATGTTTTCGAGTCTTCCGTGTCTCAGGCAGTCATATTGTGGGGTCACAGCAACAGCAGCCGCCAAAGTAGGGACCGGGTCGGGTTGAAGCAAAGTGTGTGTGTCTCCGTCTGTTGTATCTGATCTACTTGTGTATGATATTAGCATTCAGTTTTGTTTGTATAGCAGCATCAGTATGTGACATGTTATGATGACTCTGTATTAAAGTTTTAATTAATAGTGATTTCCAATTAATCCTATGACATGTGTACTACGAGATGATTGCGAAATTGTCACTTATGATTGTTTATTGACGTGGCATTTGTGTGAGAAATGTGGGTGTTACAGCTAAAATTCAAAGTATAAATTAATACATATATGTATAAATTTGGACAAAACTATGACCAAATTTATAATATTTATATAAAGTAGAGACAAAAGATAATTAAGTTAAATGATAAATAGTTAAAAACTTTACCTTTAAAAAACTAAATATATAAATAGTTCAATATATGTTTAAATTTTATATGTAAGAACAATATTAACAATATTAATAACAATAATTAACAACAATACAATATATTGAATCTAGTCATATACAAGTTATTTTCAATTACTACTACTTATTCATGTAAATATCTAAACTATAAATAAATAATAATAATAGTAATAATAATGTTAAATAAATAATAAAAACAAAACGTGTTAAATAATTTATTACTTCATTTAAATTTTAATAGTAATAATACGAAAAATATATTAAATAAATAATAAAAAGAATAATAAATCATTAAGAAAATGAAATATAAAAGAATATTTTGATGAGGGACCAAATATGAAATTAAGTGAAAGGGTAAATTTGTCATTATTAAAAAAATTTTGAATAGAGGGACAAAAAACATAACAAAACGCCAACTATAAGTACTGTAATTGTAATTTTATCGTGAAGAGGACGATAATCATAATTTTTATATAAGCACAGAGACGAAAATTGTAACTTACCCTAAATAATAATATCATTATTCAGTATTTTTATTTAAAAATAATATTTATATCTTTAACTTTTAGTTTATTATATTTTATATATTAAAAATATATGCGTAATACGCGGGTAATAAACTAGTATATATATATATATATATATATATATATATATATATATATATATATATATATATATATATATATATATATAATCAGGTTCATCAGCGTACCTATGAGATTCCAGCGTATCCTAATGTGAATGATCATTCACATATATATTTTTTAAATAGACATGTATAAGACAACATTATAAGATTTTTTTTCAAAAGGAGCAACATCATAAATCTTGTGAATGGTAAAAAAAGATCATGTGAATGGTCATTCACACCATTCACATGGTGTGAAATGACCATTCACATAAATATGCATTGAGCATTCACATAATTTTTAAGGACACAGAAAGTGTGAATCTATGTGAAATTCATATATCATGCGTATAACATTAAATTAAACATGGTTATGTGAAAAAAAATTTTAAAAAAGTTTTTTAAGGTTGGTATATTCGGGTGCACTTGATTTCGAGAGGTACTTATTTGAACCATACTCTATACACACACACAGATATATATATATATATATATATATATATATATATATATATATATATATATATATATATATATATATATATATATATATAGATTTGGGTTCAAATGAGTACCACTAGTTTTGCGGAGTACCGGAGACACCTCGCTTAAAATAATTTTTTTTGAAATTTTTTTCATAATCATGTTTAAATTAATAATACAACACTACTTGCAAAATATCAAACATAAACACACACTAGAACTATGTGAAACGTGTGTGTTCACATGAACTCTGCTGTTGTGAACGTGTGTTCACAACTAAACATGTTCACATGAATTTTTTCACGTTCACATGACTTTTAAGATGCTAGAAAGTGTGAATGTATATAAATTTTTACGAATAGCCTTATATTATTTGTATCTAAATGAATATGAAAAAAAAATTCAAAAAAAAAAAAATTTTCGGAGCAAGTTCACATCTGAAACCCATGTGTTCACAGGTACTCACGGTACTCTGCATTTTTTAGGTAATCACACGAACCATATTTTATTTATATATATATATATATGTTGGGATCACATAAGACCTTTCAATTTCGTGAGAACGCTCCAAAATGCACAAATTTATACATCAAATGGACAAATTTAAAAATAAAATTTATAACTTAAAATCATTATTGGTTTTCAATATTAATAAATATCATAATCTAACATTAGAATTATCTTTAAAATTTTAATTCATTAAGTTTTACACTAAATGCACAAATTTGAACATTAGACGCTCCAATTTTGTCAAAGGCATGAATTCGTACATAAAGTGGATAAATTTATCATGATATTCGTAAATTTTTATATCAATTGCATAAATTTATCAAATGCATAAAATTAACATTAAATGCATAATTTTATACATTAAATGCACAAATTTTAGAGAGATTCTCACGGTAATGAGGGTTTTTACCGGAAGTTAACCCTATGTATATATATTGGTTTTTTAATTTAAAAGACAACTAGTTTATAACCCACGTATTACGTGGATATTTTTATATAAATTTATTTATATAAAATGTATACGAGTAAAAATAAAAACATACAAAATAATAATTTTGTTTATTTTTTATTATTTACAGATTAAAAAATAAAGTATATTTATCTTTTAAAAATATTAAATTGTATTTATCTTTTATTTTTTATAAGTTGTAATTATCTTTTTGGTGAACGTAGAGGTGACACGTGACATTTGATATTTTTCTTTATTATACATAATAATAATAATAATTTTCACAACTAATTCAAATTATTACATTTGGATCTAATTATGATTATTATGGATAATAATGATAGATATTTATTTTAGGTAAACATTAATCTTAAATGTTACAAAATTTAATTTATTACTAATTAATTAATGAAAAAAAATAAAGTCAAAATTTAATGCAATTAAGTTAAGGTGTTAAATTTAGAAAAAGAGGTGGAAAAATAAAATTTTCTTGTATTGTAGAAGTGACATTAATTGTTTTGTTTTATTATAATATATAGGTTAATCAACCCATGTATTACATGGGTTGATTTAGAAAATACATATTTTTTATATTTAAATAAATTATTATAAAATTTATATATAATTAAAATAAAAAATAATTGAAAGCTAGTTAAATTAAAGAAAAAAAATACATAGTTGTTTGATATTAATTAAAAAAATATTATTATATTGTATTATTAAAAACAGATAATATGTGTTTGCAAAAAATGTTTCTTTTAGTTTTTATTAACTTCAAATATGAAATATCAATGTAAGAAACAAAAAACTTCAATTATGTGAATGTGTATATATTTTGAAAATGATAAAATATAAAAATGGAATATCTGAAAATCAACAATCAAAATTTATCATATTCACAATTGAAGTTTTATCAATTAAATTTTAAATTTTGTTAGCAAAATAATTAACAAAAATTTTTAACTTTATTTACTACACTTCTACTTTTAAATTCAAATTTTTACATGTGAATTTAACTATGATCATTAAGGATAATAATGACACATATTTATCTTAGGTAAATATTAATTCATTAATGAAAAAATTAAAATCAAAATTTAATGTAATTAAGGTAATATAGTAAATTTGAAAAATGAATTAAAATAATGGCATATGTATAATTATTGATTTTAATTAAGGGTATAAGAGACATTTCATAAATAATTATGAGTTATCATTAATCTGAACCATTGACTTCTTTTCATCCAATGGTCCAGAAACTTCAGATGATTTTCTTATTATATATAGTATAGATTGTTGTCTCCACCCGGAAAAAAAACGCAGTTCATAAAGGTGATGAATTTAGAAATGTATCATTCCGTAAATATTTCATGTGTTTAATAAGTTTCTTTATAATGCCCCAACTCATAATCATAATAAAGACTTTCGAGGATCACATCAACTAAAACATCACATTTTTTAAACTAAGATATCAATACATTATATAAGTCAAAAGCAAATTTTAAATGCACTAACGTTTTTTGCGTTACTGAGTTTATTGCTTGTCCATGATACATGTAAATAAGTAGTAGCTGTCTCCAATAGTTTTTTGCGTGTGCACGGCTCATGCTCATGCTAACCGTTTGGGATAAAGTTCAAAGAAAGGTAATGTTAACCACATAAACATGCGTAAAACGGAGATCAACTACATACGAGGGTAGGGCCGTAGGGGTGTTATTCGGGCGGGTTAAACGGATTTTGAGTTATTCGGTTCGGGTATGGGGGTATATGTTAACTACCCGAACCCGAACCAAATAAGAGAACGGGTTAATCGGTTTTGGGTTAAATGGGTAACGGGTTATTCGGTTTGGGTTAAATGACTTAATCGGTTTTAGTATAAAAATAGAATTCTCAAGAAAATCGTTTAAATGAGTTAAATGGTTTGGGTAAAATGGGTAGAACGAGTTAAGCGGGTTAAAAAGTTTAAAATTAAGTATTTAAATATTTATATTATATATATGGGGAACCGTGGAAGAGTCGAAAATAGACGTGTTTTTGGTTTGTAAAAAATAAAAACCTACATCTAAAGTAGACGCAAGATTCCAAGATAGGATGATATATTATTATTATTATTTTTTAATTATTGATGTATGGGTTAATCGGGTTATTCGGGTAACCCGATTTTTTTACATCTCACTCGATACCCGAACCGAAAACCTTATTCGGTTACCATTTAACCCGATTGACAAACCTGAAAACCGAATAATCCGACCCATTTAACCCGAATAAGGTTCGATTCGGGTGGTTAATTCAGATTCGGTTATTTTGCACACCCCTATACGGGGGTAACCACTTGACATAGATCAAGTGGCTACCACCAAAGGTGGGAGGGGTTCCTCTTGGTTGAGGTCTCGGGTTCGAGCAGGGCGTTTCTCCTTAGGTGGAGGTGTGGGGTTTGGTCCTCACCCTTAAGGTGTCTAACAATGATGCTAAGAACTAACCACTAACATCAGCTGTTAAAAGAAAACTATATACGGGGTTAGCTACTCGTATTATCTCCCATATGGTGGTTACACATCGATATATGCTCAAATAAATGTATGGTTATGTAAGTGAGAGGTCACGGGTTCGACTCCCGTCGGAGGCAAGTTGAAATTTATGTGGAGAAAGCAAGTCTTGAGGTTAAAGAGTAGTTTGAGAGTAGGAGTAGGATAGTTTGTCGTTCAAAAAAATGTATGTAAAATAGCTCTTGAAACAAGTCTCAAGTATGCATAATGGAAAGAATGAGAACTCATATAATATATTTCAAGTAGCAAAACGAATGAATAAAAAACTCATGTTGAATGCCTGATATGATAAAGAACGTCAAATGCTCATAAATAACTCATAAAGTTACACAGAAGGCCAAAGATGTACAAACATACGAAAAATATGTCTCAAACATATAAAAAACATGTAAACATCACAATCTACTGCTCACAGGTTCTGTATATGCTTAATCTGTGCTCAAATGCTACTGGATTACTCACTCGCAGTTCGAATGCTCTTTATTTTGTTGTTTATACTTGTGCTCATGCTAATCAGCTTTGACTCATGTAGCTTAGGATTAATCAATTATATTTGGCTTTCAAAAAACTTTAGGCTTTCACAACAATTGCTATAAGGCTTTGACTGCTTTAAACACTTTAATATGAGTTCTTTCCTCGGTCATCCCTCGATAACTATTTGACGGTAATTCCTCAGAAAATATCCCTCACTATTCTCTCAGTGAATATCCCTCGCTAATCTCTCGGTAGTTTCCTCGGTAATCCCTCAATATTAAATCCCTCGGTAATCCGTCGGTAGCTTGTCCCTTGCCAATCCCTCAGTAATAAAACCGTCAGTAAATCCCTCGGTAATTACTGCCGTCAGTAATTCCCTCGGAAAAGGCAATTACCGACCAGATTATTCCTACAGACCAAATTTCTCAAAAATCCGTTGGAAAATACTTTTTCTGAGGGATCACCGATGGATGTTTCCCTTGGTAAATGTCGTTTTTGTTGTAGTGATAATTTGTAGGTACAATATACAATCTCGATATACATAGTTTTTACATTTAAAAAATAAACATCACATAAATAGTCTATAATTATCAAGTGCATAATCTACATTTATATAGTTTTTACATTTATAAAATAAGCATCGCACATACATGCACATATACTTTGTTAAGTAATCAGTACATATTTATAAATAATTGATTTTCATTTTTGTTATTATAGGACATGTTCTCAATGCATCCTTTAATTTTATCATACATACATACACACTAGGGTGTTCAAAAAATTCCGAAACCAAAAATAGATGCAAAAACCGATACATCGTTCTGATTTGAGGTTAACCAAACCGGTATTTCGATAATTTTTGGTTTGGTTAACCGAACCGAAAATTCTATGGTTTAGTTTTCGATTACAGTTCACCTTTTTAGTGACAGATGGTTAATCAAAAAACCGAAA